>JAYJMB010000184.1:0-18401 GCA_036873735.1 Pouteria campechiana
AAACACTGCAGAATCGCGTTTTGGCTGAAAAAAGCGCTTTTACACTCCCAAAACGCCAGGCCAAACAGGCCCTTAGCTACTCTGAAAATGCTTTTAAAAACTATCAGGCAAGAAACACTGCTTCAAAGGTAATTTATACAACAGATCTTTCAAGTAAAAGTGAATTCAATAATTATTATTGCTATTCGAAGGCAAATAAATAACAAAAAAGAATAGAGAAAAAAAAAGGAAAGCCATCCTTAACTGACAACTATGTTAAATATATTTATTTTAATTTTTTTAAAAGTAAAAACTGAATCCATTCCAACTTTTCAAATGTGATTTGTTGAGAAGTGTAGCATTTTATGGAACACTGAATAGATTTAAACCATCTTTCTCCTTTGAAAAACGAATAAAACCTTACCCAGATGAGATCTGATGAATACTTTTTTTTTTCCCCTTCTTTTTGGGAAGTGTGGATTTACCCACTTTATTTTTATGTGGGGATCACACTAATCAGTTTATCAAGTGTGACTGATTGCACATGGGTTTCACTAAATAACTAATAACCAATCTTCCACATTAGATTCCAGGTTTGCAAATGGATGAAAATGGGGATGAAAATGCATTTCCATTGGAAATAATAAATGGATTTGACATATAATTACCTTACATATTATAATAACATTACTTTTCAATTATTATTTTTCATATTTTTAGGAATTATTTTTATTCAACCTTCTTTACTTTATAGATGATATCATTCTCTAACTCATCTATTTTAACAATCCAAGCTCTTTAATTATTAATATTTATATTTTTAATTATCATCTTTTATTAATTTTAATATCGTTATCTATATTTACAGCCATCATCTTCTATTTCGTTTAACATTATTTGCTTCATGACTGGCATTGTCCCTTATTGTTGGTATTATTTTTACATACTAAGTGTTCATTTCTGTCCCCATTTTCAACTATCTAAACACATTCAGACCATCAGCAAGCCACGTTTCACGGCAGATTCAGAATCCAACCAGCAACCAAAATCCAACACACCTACCATCCAATTGGTTGCAACCAAACATGTCTAAAAACAGATTCTTGGCTAGATCCAAATCTTACATTTTATTTTATTTTTTAATTATTTTTCTGACTAGCTACCAATGTCCTCTTCAATTCTGGGGCCCACAATTTTCATAGCAGAAGATGCCTTTGGCCGGCACATGGAATGAAATGACAAAAATGGAGGTCAGCTGTCATAAACAAAACCGTTTGGGAGCATCTACCAGACCATGCTCTGCAGGGGAAGGCTTTGGTTGAAACATATACTTCTGACTCCAATAAGGCTTTGGTAGTTGAACAACCTGACAATACCTTACAAGCAACCTCAATCCAATCAATCCTCCTTATTGCATTCACATCGTAGAAATCTTAGGTTTCTTGGGACCCCAAGTTGGCTTTATGCAACACTGTTAAATCCGGCTGGCAAGAATTTGGCCTTTTTGTGGTCCAATTTTAGGTTGGTAATTTTCAGTCCAGTTCAACCCAACTAACCGGTCCGGTTCCCTACTTGGGAATCTAATGTCGCTGTATATATTAATATTATATATGGCGAACCATAATTTGCTGCATTTGTTATTACATACAGCAAAGTTTGGCTGCATTTAATATCATATGCAGTAAATGAATATTTGACCACAAAAAATTGATTGTATAAGGTGATTTTTCTTGTAGCTATGCAATAGGAGTCCAGGTCTCTATGCAAGGCTGTCACTCGTCCAAAATGAGTACCTGCTCAAGTTTTCACAACCTACCCTATTTTAACCCAAGGATCCTCTTAGCTTATGACAGATGTGAGACTCATCGAACTTAGACATTTTCCCTTATTTAATCTTCTGGCACCTTTCACCAGGAGACTGACTTATACAAAGAGTGCCCTCTGCATTGTAGTAAATTCCCTAAAGTAGCGAGCAAATGTGCAACTCCTACGACATTTCCCTCATCTAATCTCCTTATGCTTTTACTAGGGGTACTAACACATTGAATAACCTTCACATACTATAGTGGAATCTTGAAAGCAAAGCCCACATTTCTCATAGGCTTGCGTGGTACCCTCAAACTTTAATAAGTATTTATTCAAGCTTTTCTAAGAAGACATGAAACCCATGCATAATACCCACCATGATTGTAACTATCAGATGCCTGGTCCATTTACTTAGTTGCCTGAGAAAAGTGCTCAGACAACCAAAAATTGAGATTGTTTTTACTCATTTTATGTATTGACCTAAAAAAGAGGCAAATTCAAATCTCAAGTAACCCATAAAAATACGACAAAATGTGGAATTGCAGCACACACAACATCCGAACCACACTGAGATCCACTGTAATGTTTGTTTATTGTCCAACCATGCTTGGAAGCCGAATTTAACTTAATAGAGGAAAAATGTAAACGTGGGGCCAGTTTATTTTCATGCGATATGGCTAACTTAAGTTTTATATTCGATGAATTCTTAATATATAATAGGCAGTGGATATTAAGGATATAACATAGAAGAAGGAATTTCTCTAACTTGGATAACCATTTGAATTTAACACCCCTATCCTTGCCTTTTTTTTGGGTATATTTTTGGACCTCATATGTGGGTATTAGCCCACCTAGGAGATTGAAATTCGGGTGAAGGCCTGGGCCTCATTCTAATGGGCCAGAATAACACAATGCAGCAGTACTTGGCCAGTGGGCTCTCCAAACCTCTAAAAAATATTTTGATAAATTTTAAATTATCTCTACCAATTTAATAATATATAATAAAATTTAATTAAAACGATATTTTCATAAAATACCAATATATGAATGTATGTATAGATTAACATATTTATGATGAAAATATCATCATAAATACTAATATTAATGATGTAAATATTAATACTAATATTACATAATTACTAATGATGTAAATATATTCAGATCATATTAATGTATGATATTTTTATGATGTTCACTTACATAATATTATTTAAAAATATACAAATTGATCTGAAGTTTATGTGGAGTTGAAGAGGGCCTCAACTAAACCTGATATATTCGAAATCAAGGTCATCTTGAATCCCAACTTTTTCAATTCAAAATTAGAAAAAACAAAAAATTAACTCAACTATAAGCAAAATTGTGTTAGATTGGTCCAATTTGGATTGATTACAACCAAATTTTCAGCAGTAATTAATCATCATAGAGGGTAAAGTTATTTAAATGAGGAAAAGGGCATGAGACAAACAATTTAATTAATAATTTTCTTATTAAACCAGGAGTAGTGTATGAGACAGGAAATTCTTCATTTAGCTGGATCCAGCTGGTTGAACATTGTTGGACATGGACGCTCTTTTTCTGATTTGACTTTGAGAGTATGCCGTTATCATTTTGACAAGCGTCCACTCCTTTGACTCTGATTTAACCCATATGCGATAGAAAATAAAATAACATGAGTATTATGAAAATTTAAGATTAATAAGAAAAAATATAGGGTTTACTATAAAAGATACAGGGATAACAATATAAAAATATATGAATAATGATAAAAAAAACTATAGATTTAAGTGTGGAAAAATAAAATGAATGAGGTAATATTCACCATACCTATGTGCTTACAAAGAAAGTAAATATTGATCTATAGAAGGAATGGGGAATAGTTTTGCACTCCCTTTGCCTCAAAACAAAGAGGCCCTTTACCATCTTTCACAATTTTGATCACATCAATACTACATGTCAGGTTATGACTCTTATTAGTACTTAGCACTAGATGTCAGCTCTGCTAGTTAAAAAGATACCACTTAAACATCAGGAGGGCCCACCTCCACATGGTGCAACATCATGTGATTTAAACCCTACATGTGAGTGCATCCTCAAGCAGCTATTGGTTGAGGCATTTGCTGAGTTATTTAGAGTGTGTTTGGCTAAGGGATTATTTGTTGACAAGTGCATTAGTCACACCTTTTTCTCCTTTGATAATAATATAACTATCTCTACTAATTTTATTTTTTAAATCATTTTCTATAGTTTTAATCATTGTCTCTTGCTTTTTGTTTCCTTATCATCAGTTCTTATTTAGTTAACATTAGCTAACACTATTTATTGTTCTGCTGACATTACATTATATTTCAAGAATATTCTTCTATTATTAGAAATAATAATGTGACCTGACCGGAGTATTATTAGAAATAAAGTAAATAAAAATAAAATAAGTAGACTTTTTATATAATCGGCAGGACTGTCGAGTAATTAAAATGTTAAATCACATTCAATAAACTGAAAAAATGTATGGAATTCCCCATTCATAAGAGCCTAGTGTAAAAGTGTTAATATGCTTATGTATATGCCCATGCCTGATTGATGTAAGCATATGATCGGTTTGGATTGTCTTTTAGCATTGATAAAAATGCAAAGGCAACTTCAGCTGCAAGCAGTGTCAGATAATGCAATCTCAACCGTTTTACCAAATTGTTACAACTCACTTTCCCAGCATACCACCACATCATTGTGCTCTCTCTGTCCTGCTACTCAATTATTATATCAGATGGGTTCCTTATACTTTGGACAACCGAACCCAACTGGTAACCAGAAAATCTAGTCGAGAATTTTCGTTCTTCCAGCTTTATTGGGCACATCCGGCTTTTTTGCTCATGTTGATTCTAGCCTTCCATTCACGTGGACTAAATTCCACCATACCACAATAATATTATATGTGGAAGCATCTCAACAGAGTAATAAGTTCGATTCCAGGGAATCATGGCCACCATTTTAAGATGACGACATTTTACAAAAAACACACATATGAGAAATAATTCAACACAATTGATTGCATAGAATAATTTTAGGTCCACTTTGAAATTTTAATGAGATATAATTTAACTATCATATTTATACTATCCATTTAATTAGAATATTCAAAATAATTTTGATTAAGTGCATATAAAATTATATGTAAATAAACATATATTAATTATATCATTTGAAAAATCATGAAATTATGTGTAAAATATTAAATTTGTAAAATCAACCACATCTATTCTATCTTTAGTTATATATATATAACATGAATTAAATGTATTTTTATATCATATATGAAGGCCTACTAAATTGGCTAGTAATTCTATGATAGAAGTAATCCATTTAACATGGTATTGGAATTAGACTTAAACCATTCAATTTTTGTTTTGTCTCTTGAACTTAAGCTGATTCAATTTTGTTCCTCTCTCTACTTCTATTATGTTCACATTCAAAAATAAAACTAAGGGTGCATTTGAGAATTGAGAAAAAAATGTAGGAAAAAAAAGAATGTGGAAAAGTGATGTGATATAATAAAAGGTAATAATTAAAAATAAAGTAAATAAAAATAAAATAAATATGCTTTTATATAAAAAATATAAAATAATAATTAAAAATATATAAGTAATAGTAAAGAAAATAAGTGTTGTTAAGTAATTAAAATATCAAATCACATCAAAAGATAAATAAAAAGTAATGAAAAAAGGCAAAAAAAATTTTTATTTTTTTCTCTTCATTACCAAACACATCCTTAATAGCCATGGCCAAAGTCAAGATAAATAAAAACAAGTTTATGAAATATTACATTCATGTTGCTGAGTGCACATAAAGTAATTGTCATGAAATAAAATCCAGTTAAAAAGTTGGGCTAGATTCAACCTAAGCTTTCTGGTTGAAATTTTAGAAACCCTAACCCAACTTTATCTAAAATCAAGTTTACTTAGTTGAGTTTGGCAAAATCCAAACCAGATTGCTCCCATCTCTCATAGCTCAACTATCCAAATATATATTGATAATTCCATGGTGGTGGTTACAAGATAAAACTTCACCATTTTCATAAACCATGATCTTTTCAGCCATCTGTTATATTTGGTTTGTACCTCTTTTTATGAAACTAAAAATACTCTGATTGAGAATATAATGGGCTATAGCAAATCAAAGCTCAATAGATCATCTAAAACACTTTAAAAAAATGTCGAAGGCTACTTAGATTTTTCATTGAAACAATTTCTTACATCTTAATTAAGCAAATGGTACCAAGAATGATGGTTGGATTAAATCTAATTGAAACCTAATAATTTATGAAAGATTAAAGGATAGCATAGCATACCAGGGGTAGACTATCACATTATTTTCTGACACAGGGAACTACTTGGAAACAAAATCATGAACTTCATTTTTTCGCTTTCACAAAAGGGAAAGCATGAAAGAGGCAAAGCAAGAAAAAGAAGAAGTGCCACTTGAGTTTTTATTCTCTTTGTTGAAGCCAATGGCCCAGAGACAAAAGGATAAAAAGTATAAAGAGAATGAAATGGAGGGCTTCCCTCCCTCTCAATCCCCTGGCGGAAAGTGTTCCAACGTGTACCACTTCCTTTTCTCCCACTGCCTGCCTACCTCCATGGCTTGTCATCTTCCCAACCTTTTGATGGTAGGGTTCAAATGTCCATGCCATAGGTGGATCATGACAGGCGAAATGAGGGCATCTACAAAAATTGGAAATTCTATGTTTGTACCACCCCTTATGCCCCATTTTGCCTGATCTTACTTGTATGTTTGTGATGATCCAAAAATGCAAAAAAGGTGACATCTTTTTCATCATATGCAATTTTTTTTATAGTGGAGCTGTTCCATCAAACACTATATGTGGATCATATTTGCACCTAGGATGGATTGATGTTCCCATAAGCAGGCATGCATGAAGCATGATTTGCGGCATCTGTGCTTCCTGTGACTTCCAAAACAAGGAAAATTATTGGGTCAAACTAGCTAGTTCCTCAAAATTATTTTTCTAGAACCTTTTTTGTGTGGACCCACATTAATAATTAAGAGAAATTCAAATCAAACCATTATACTTAGCATAAGTCATTTAATACAAAATTTTAAAATTATTTTGATTGGAGGGCTTATAATTTGCACCATTTAAAAATATAGAATTAGAATCCTTCAAGAGTGTGAATAAGCACAAGTCCAATTTCTCTCACCATTTGTGGGATTCACTAGTTTGTAACTTGACATCCATACTTTTGAAAGTCTTCCTCTTACATGGATATATTAATTATTATATATATATAATTTTGTGGTATTTCAATATTTGGTAGATCAATCTAATTAATTTTTTTATACATAATTTTATATATTTTTAATGGTGTCATTCACATGCTTAGACCATAAATTGAAAAAAAAAATTAAGTATCTTACTTAATTATTTAAATAGATAGTGCTAAGTATAATAACCAGGTTAGATTTCATATGATCGTTCTTAATGAGCTTAAAATGCAAAAAAAAATTATAAAAGATTTAAATGTAATGATTTTATTGAATTTTTTTCTTTATTTATTACTATAATGAGCCCACGTGGCCCCAGTCAACTCAACCAACATGGGATGGTATCTAGATTCAGAGCCAAAGGATGCTGATTTTCACATCCACATCCTAAAAGCCAAATACCAAGACCCCAATTGCATCACCCAAAATAGCTTAGTAGGGTAGGGTTGTTGAACAACCAATAGCCTCCACTTTGATTTTGGCCCACCACACATCACCTCATGTTCATGCAAAATGCCATTTTTCTATCACCCAAAGGCCCCCATCAAAGGCCAAAATGCAAATGCAAATGTATGTTGGTTGCCATGGTCGATCTTCCATTTCCATGAGGAAATTATTTCATGCTCTTGCCACTCAAAACCACTTACTACACGGGCGAACAGAAATTTAATTCGTATATCCAATTCACAAAGTTGAAACTACAAGGAATAAATTATGAATGGCCCAAAATTCAGACTGTTAGAGAGAGTACTCTTGCATATATGACTTGTGGAAATCCGATGAATGCACACCAATATTCAGACACTTGGATAATGGCCCCATAGAGAATTTTTAGTTTTTCGATGCCTTTTTTTTCGGAACAACAACTTATGATATGCATTTTAATCGTAATTTCAAGTCCCCGCGTATCAAAAGCCCCGCAGGAGTATCAAAGTTCGGACCCTTTTTACGAAACCAATTTTCTGTGGAAAACAGCCAAAAACTGCCTACCTGGGTTGGTGTGATTTTAGCCATTGGTTGGACTCCTATACCTGTACGGTCAAAATCATTGACCTAGTGAAGCTATTTAGGATATGCTCGGATTGGTATAAAATCTAGCCTTGTGAAAAATGAGATTGAAAAGGATATGTAAATGATGTCAAATAATGTGATTCGGTAAGATCCATGTTACTGATATCTTGATAAGTTTGAAGGATTTTGGGCCATTATAATGTTTATAGTGAGATCTTAGCCGATCATTATTTTTAATATTATCAATTTAGTTACTAGTCTAAAAATTATTTTGATACAAGACTAATGTGAGTCATAATATTAACATTATTCAACAATAAATATGAATCCTTTGAAAAAATTTACCTTACTTTTGGAACTCAAAAATAAGTGATTAACCGGCTCTAAAAGTTAAAACTTAATGGTGTTCCTTCTACATGAATGAATAATTACACAAAATATTGCTGCATTGGAATATTTGTATAAATTAATTTAAATAATTTCTATTTTATAAATAATACATATTTTTAAGTATATCTTATACAGTTCTCTAATCTAGATAATTTTGTGGAGTTTAAGTAATTATAATTTTAAGTATGATAATTGATTTGAATCATATTATAAATATTATAATAAGCTCAAAATGAAGTAGTAAAGCTAATTTCATTGAATCTCATAATATATTGAGAAAGGTGAGATTGATAATTGAAAATATAGACCAAGATGATAATGACACAATAAAAATTTAAAAGTAATTAAGATATTTAAATATCACAACATATTAAAAATGCAAAAAGTAATTTTCAAAAGGTAAAGGTTTTTCCTTCTACTTTACATGTATCAAAAGAAAGCTTTTGATTATCCTATTTATTGGAAGAAAACAGAGAGAAAGAAAATGAAAAGGAAACAATAAAAGTACTGTAGGGATGATTTGAATAAGTAATGATAAAAAAATATATAAGAAACCATGAAAAAGAAAAACGGATTGCTATGATTAGTGTATCTAAGATCATATCTTAGGAAATGGATTTTTTCTCGAAATAGTTGGAAATAAAAGATTTTCTAGAAATATCCAAACGGCCCCTTCATTAAATCTAATTAACGCAAGGTTTGATTTGCATAATCTCCCAAATTGTGACCGTCAAATGAAAAGCTAAATCTTGACATTATCAGAACGGTTGAGATCGTTTAATCAGCACGTTCTTGGTCTTGTTTGGACTATTAAATCTTGTTAGGTCTTTAAAATTGAGGGTCCAAGACTCAGAAAGTAATAGAATTTTAAAACCAAATTGACTTTGGAACCATCTCAACATCACTCAGCTAAAATATTGGTCGTAGTCTGATTGGATGCATGCCACATCAACATTGAGTGCACGCATGTATATCAAGCTTCATACTCTTCCGTTGAAAACAATTAAAAAATTATCAGCATTTTTTTATATTACTTTTACAAGTTGCATAGGCCCCATTTTAATTCCAAAATTCTAGGTACTACCGTACTTCCTAAAATTTTGTTTGGACAGCTGTGTATGAATCTATTTCACGTCTGTTGGGGATTGGGAAAAGACGTTAAAAGCATTTTTTTTAAAAAAGAAATGATATATGATAATTAAAAAATAGAATTATTTGAGTAATTAATGTTACATCGGTTAAAAGATGAAAAGAGGAGAAAAAGAAATTCGATTTAGTTAATATGGAAGGAGAATTAAAAGTTAAATACCATGCTCGAAATAAATTGCTGATCTGGGATTATTTTGATTGGTCAAAATCACTTCAAAATCTGCAGGGAAAGAGCGATGACGGGCATCGATTAATGAACATTTGTTTAATACAATTGGACAGTTAAATTTATGGTCCATCTAAATGAAGTTCATTTCTTAAATGGCTAGAATTTCTCGTTTTTTACCAAGATTCTTCATGTCAATCGTCACCCTCTAGCTAGTCTCTGCTGCAGGAGAGAATTTCTTAGCAAAAACAGCCCTTCTAAATTCAGTTTCCAAAATGATTCACTTCAAAAAAATCTATGATTTTGAAAAAGACCCCAATAAATTTCTAGAAAAGGAAATGATTTGGACAGCTATACATCCCATTTACGTAAATGTCCAACACTGTAGACAAGTGGGTCCGATCGTTTGCTGATCTAAACCATGGGTCCGTTATGTCCCATCAACATTAGGACATCTCGTTTCCCTTCTTAATTGTCTGTCCATGGACTAAAATCAACAGGATGAGATATTTTGATTAAGCTGGGTTGGTATTTTCGATTCATTGAAGTTAGTAAATAGGAATAGTTAAATTAATTAATTTTATCTTAAGATAACAAGACTAGTAGACATGGGAGTTGAGGTCAATTGTTAAGAAATATTTATTAAATAAGTTAAATTTATTTTAAAATAAATAGCAAATTTAAGAGATTTCTTCTCACATTTATAGTTAAAGACGTCACAAATACATCAAAAGCTTTCAACTGATGGAGTGCTATTACCCACTTGAACCACTTGAATGTGACTTCTGTCTATATTGTTCCACACTAAGGCGTGGATATAAAATTGCTAACCTCAATAACATCTCTTATGGCTTAATGGGTGTTGGTCCGATTCGATCTATGACAAAACTGGATTCCAAGAGGTGAGGGAAATACAAATTGATTATGAAAGTACATAAAAAAATATAGTGGAAGCATACAAGTACACAACAATAAAGATATAAGGATTATAGTGATTTGGACCATCTCTTAGCACCTACTCTACTCTCCAAGGTTTTCCCAATCTTGAGTTCCATTATAACCATGGAATCACAACCTCCCTTGGTTTTATGAACTAACCAAGAACTCAACATTGGTTTTATGAACTCACTAGAAACTCTACAATTGTTGGTTTTCACTAAGCTCACCAATAACTCATATAATTTAATTTCTCAAGAGGTAATCAGCAACTCAACCTTTTCGGGTATACATGTATAATAAAATCTCTCTAACTAGGCCTAGATGTACATACAGTTTAAGTTCAAGTAATAAAGATAAAACATTAAGCTCACAGTACTTTCAGATCTCCCTTGATGATTGAGTGATGAATCTTTGAAGCCCTTTGTTTTTTGAAGGTTGTTGGAGAGGATGCGTCTTTTCAGTCTTTGAGTTCTTGTGTTTTTTTTTTCATATTTAATATTCTCAAAGTCTCTCTTTCTCTCTTTGGAATTCCTATTTATAAGTTTCATTTCAAACTAGCCGCTGCATCCTAAATTTTTTGACCATTGCAAATGCCTCGCTGTAAACCACAAGGCGTTGTCTTGTTATGCTGTTTTGGAGTCTCCGAATTCACTTTTGGAGCTTTCGAAGGTCAAAGTCTTCGAAGTCACTTTCGGAGCCTCCGAAGGTTGGAGTCCGTCTATCATGGGTGCTCGTGCTTCGTCAATTCCAAAGTATATTTTGCCCATTCGAAGCTACGTATTAATCATCCGAAGTGAGCGTTTTGCGCCTCTAAAGCACTTGGATCATCTCTAGATCATCTGAAGTCATAATTTCAAATACTCCTACCCCAATGGCTCTTTCGCACCTCCAAAGCTTCTTTTCTGCCTCCGAAGCTCCTCTTCTTCTTGTCTTCGAAACTCTCTTCTTATTCAACTTTGAAGCTTTCTCTTCTCATGCCTCTGAAGGAACGACATCATCTCTAAAGTAACGACGTCACCTCCGAAGTCCTCTTCATTACCTTCGAAGCTTCCTTCTCTTCTTCTCCGAAGCGTCCTTTCTTCGTTAACTCCAAATTCACACTGCTGCCTCCAATACTTGACAGCGTTAATTTCGAAGCTTGTTTTCTCAACTCCGAAACTTTTTTATTAAGCTCCAAAGCTTCTGTTTTAACTCCGAAGTTCCTTCTTCTCAACTCTAAAGTTCTTCTTTTCGACTCCGAAGCTTCTTCTACTCAGCTCTAAAGCTACCTCCAAAACTGAAAATCTTAGCAACATAATTATTATCTTAAATTAAGTCATTAACAGGTTTTATTAATCATCAAAACTAGATTCTTTGACTCAACAATGAGAAAATCAAACGGCTTAAGACATGCATCAAGTAAAAATTCAATAAACTTGGGTTTAGTTTACCAAATCCTCGTTGTAACAGCCAACAACTTAGGGTCCTTAGGCAAAAAGGAAAAAGAAAATTTCCCCATGGCATGATATTTATTTAATTTAATATTTTTTTATTATAATAATATTATTTATATTTTTAATCATTATACATAGTATTTTTGACAAAGTATTTCTATGCTATCTTTATTCATTTTATTTTTAATCTTGTTATGTGTATCATCACATAATTGGAAAATAATTTATTGCTGCTGCTAAGTACTAGAATCTCAACATTGCCTTATGTTTTAAATCTAGCACAATAATTAAATTAAAGTTAAGTACACTATTATATTTATCTTTATGCATTTATTTGGAGTGATTCAAAGATATACATGCACTTTTAATCGACAATTGGAGTTATCGACAATTGGAGTTTTATCATAATATATTTAAAAAAGTTAAAATTTTTAATTTTTTTTAAAAATTTGTCTAATTTTTTTAAAGTGAAATAATTATATTCTAAAAATGCTTAGAAGATATAATTATATTACAAGTTTTCTTGACAAAAGCTAAAGATTTTGTTCTTTTTAAAAATATTGTAATAAAAATATTTATAAAAATACCTATGATTAAAATCATTTTAATGGATTCATTTGTAAAAACTCTTCACAATAAATATGAATCCATTAAAAAATATTTAATCATTGTTACAACCAACAAGTCAGGAAATAAACATTTATTCTGTCAAATACATTTAACGTTTAGATGATTTGAATATTTATAAAAACAAATTTAACTGATTTTTTCATTGTTTACACATATAGGTTTTCAAATAAAACCATTTCTTAGCTATTAATTAAACTAAATACCGCCAAATATAAAGAAAGTCTTAGATCTAATCAAAGTATCTTCTTTTATCTTTCTTGGATATTTTTCCCAACCGCCCCCATCATTCTTTTGAATTAACAAATCGACCAACAATATACTTTGGACCATCCTTTTATGGGTATGATCATTACCTACCATGGGCCCATATTCCTCAAGGTCCAGATGCTTCGCACGTGTGAACAATCAAGGTTCAGATGCTTCACACGTGTGAAAGTAGCAGGGCACGCTCATTTGGGGGGCGGCCTGCGCATAGATTGCAAATGCATCTCCTTCAGCTTTATACGCGGAGCCCACATGCGGGGGACAATGCGGCCGGCAGGCAAAATAGAAAAACGTGAGGCTGCTTTTTCGATTTTCTTGTTTTTTGGTGTAGATGAAAAGGGTGTTTTTGATTAACCTCTCTCTCTCTGCCAGGCAATCATTAGGTAAAACCCATTTCAAAAAAAGAAAAATTGAAAAGCAAAAATAAAAAATACATGTTATTCCTGACAAGACTCCCTGATTGACAACCACCCAATTCTCACATGCTCTGCAATTCTGCCATACACTGGTCATATCCATCTATGATAAAATTCCTCGTCCAAATGCTCAGGATATCCTATTAATTCCTCCTCCATGTGAAAGAGGAGGAGGAAGGAATCCAAGTAGCCATGCCCATTAATCTGATATTCTATTGGTATTATTTGACAACATTTGTATTTTATGTCTAGTTTTTTTTTTTTTTTGCACGAAATCTTTATCTTAAATTTAAATTAGACATGATACCCTTTATGGATGTGTGTGGGCACTAATATTTGATAGAGAGTATAATAAAAAGATATATTTAAAATAGAAGATGATGCCAGCAAAATAATATATGATGTCAGATATAAAATAAATAATAAATAAATAAAATTTTCTAATGTAAAGGCAAAGTGTATTAATTAGAAATAGATCTAAGAGAATGGGTGGTTAATACGATTTTTATCTGAAACAAACCCTAAGCAAAGATTAATTTACTTCTAAAATCATTGGTGAAATTTGTCAATTGGTAGGCCCACTTTGAACAAAAATATTGGAAGAAAATTATTATATTGATTTTAGTATTCTTTCGATGTGGTCCAATGGATTCATAGTTTCAAATAAAAATATGATTATAGCCATAGTAATTTTCTTATAATTTCATTAGATTTAACTTTAAGGGCTTAAATTTGCCAGTGGCTGCAGTTAAAAGCAGCTATTCACATTGATTACTGTTCTAGCTTCTCTTTTTAATTTTCCAAGCATCTCATCGATGTCCGTGAATCAAAAGGTGAGATAAATTAAAATATTGGGTGTCATGCAGGAAAATAGTTAACCTTGCTTTAAAGCCTCATGACTTTTTGCCAACTTGGAAGGAATTTTTATATCTTTATCTAAACTTTTGATTAGAAAAAGATATACTGCTTTGCTGATGAATGTCATTCTCTTCTAATCATGACCTCACACACTCATCCATTTTTTTTTTTTCAATCAATTCATGGAATGTGATTAGATGGGCCTGTACCAATCAATTCATTCAAATAAGTTAGTCTTATCAGTGGAATGTTTTTCTACGAATAGCCCTTGAATCAAGTAATTGATTTATACCATTATCAGTAATTTATTTAATTTACCATAATTTAATTTGAAAACCGATGGAATGCATTTCTAATCAATCCAAAGCTTGCCATTCTCCTTAATAGGCACGTATTGCTTAGGCCTTGGATGGGGTTCCACGGAATAATTCATGTCCTATAAAAGCAGTACGCAGTGGATGATTGAGGTTGATGTTCTACCCACACCATCCAATTTACGGATAGAGAAATGGATGATTAAAATCATTGGAATATTGCAATTGGTACACAGATGGCCATTTTGTGCTCTACATGTATTAAATGGCACAGAATTACAGAAATTATAATTCGATCCCTAAATTCTCTCTATTTGTGGCCTATCTAAGTATCCTGTTGAGATAAAGTTTTAAATTAGATGTGACATCAAGCATCTTGTGGCCCCAAAACAAATACTTTCACAATAATTGTGATGAAAAGATTTTTATGTGAGTATAACCCATCTATAAATTCATAAAACTATAATCTAAGAGTTTATTTGGGAATTGAAACAAAAAATAAAAAAGAAGAGAAAGAGAAAGCAATTGATACAACGAAATAGAGAATAATAATGAAAAGTAAAGCAAGTAAAAATAAAATGAATGGACATTTTTGGATAAAATGATAGAAGACAATGCTTAAAAAACTATATTGAAAACAGAATTAAAATTATTGTATTAGTTAAATGTTACATCAATAAATTAATATGAGTTTTTAAAAAGAAAAAAAGAAAAGGGATTTAATTTCCACCTTTTTTTCACACGACCAAGCACACCCTAAAACAAAACAAAAAAAAAAACTGGGTAAATTTCAGCCCACCAAAATTAAATCAGATGGTTCACATGTCCTTAATCTCTTGTCATATCTGAAACAGATGTACACGCATATTCCTTCAATTATTTGTAATCCATGCACCACGAGGCCCACAGTTCCTGGACAGTTCAACTTGCTTGAAATGGACGCTTGATTTCCTAAGCCAAGTTGAATCAGGTCTATATTAGATAGCTAGTGGGGGGCGATCAACCTCCCCAAATTGAAACCCAGCTTGTGCTCCACGTGGAAGTGATTATGGCTGGCTGGAATATCGGCTATTTTCTACTAGTATAATGAATGAATTAGATTTAATCATAACTCTAATTAAGATGAGTTTTTAAATATTAGCTAAATAAATAGTGCTAAGCATAATAAATGAGTTAAATCTAATCATATATCTAATTAATATAAGTTTTTAAATATTAGCTAAATAAATAGTGCTAAGCATAATAAATTGATAAGACTTGATAATAACTATTGCATGTGGACCTCAAATGGACCATTTGCATGAAATATTTCAAAAAGCATTGGGAAAATGATTTTGTCCTATCTGAATGTATAAGATATTAGTATTGTTTGTTTATTTTGGCCCAATCTTGATATTTTGATTGTTGAGTCTAGGTGTGTGGTTTTAATGACAAGAAAACATTTTCATAACTTGACCTTAAATTAATAAAGTTTTGCTAAGTTTTTGAGTGATAGAGGAAACCTACAAAAGATACAAGTTGGGTTACAAAGATCTATTAGGCCCATTGAAAAAATGCTCTCAAACTTTAGACCGACGAAGGAGAGATACTGAGGAGAGCTCAAGGCTATAGAGGTCTATAGTACTTGCTACCTTATTGGGCATTTCAAAGTCACATAGATATAGGATAACTCTTTTATATAGAGGAGACACATAGAGGTCTGTAGAGATCTCTTAAACAATCAAATTCTATAGAGGTGTAGATAGATGAGACTAATAAAGTTCTTCAGGACTATAATCATCCATAGAGTTTTTCCATAGAGAAAAAGTTATGTCTAAAGAGGTCTATAACTACAATGATTGAAAATTGATGTGATGTTTCAATGATTAAATGTCAAGTGATCCTCTTCCAAATGCTCCAAAGCCCTATGAAACTTATAAGTAAAAATTCAATTAAAGAAAAAAAAATTGAGGGTTCTAAATACTACAAATGAATAAATTACCAAAAACTCAATCGAGACTACAAGTGCATTTACTCTAAGGTACTACAAATGTTCAATGAGTTCAAAGCAAAGTCAAATCCATCTTAAGAGAATTTCAAGGCATTATAAAGTTATTATTTAATCTTTATATTTAAGCTTAATCTGTGTACACTTTATCCTAGGTAGAGGCATTTCATTATATACTTTATCTTTTTTTGAGTTCTCTTTTCTAGCAACAATTTATTAAAAGGAATTTCTTAGTGAACTTGTGAAACTAGGTGTGAGTGTAAGAGTTCTTGGTAAGCTTAGAGAAACTAAGTAGTGTACAAGTTCTTGGTGATCTTAGAATACTAAGGGAAGCGTGATTCTAAACATGGTTAGTTGAACCCAAGATTGAGATACTTTGGAGAGTGGAGTAAGTGTCAAGGGGACCCGAACTACCATAATTCTTGTATGTTTGTTGTCTTATATGCTTGTATAATTTCACTACTATTCATTTTCTACACTTGCATATCCACTTTATCTCTCAATCTTGTTTGGTTTTGTGCTTTGCCATATACCTTGTTTTGGAAATTACAATTAACATTAAAACTCAAATTCAACAATTGGTATCATGGAGAGTCAATGAACCATTAGACATCTGTATTTTTATAAATATTGAAAGATGAGAATGAAAAAATTTTTAATTGCGAATAGTTATAAGTTATGGAAGGTAGCAGAGGATGAAATAATGTTCTTCACCTTAGAGGAGATTAAGTGAACTAACAAGGACATTAAAGTAGTTAAATTAAATGTCAAAGCTAATAATGTTCTATATTATACTCTCTCTTTTTCAAAATTTGAAAAAATATCCTCATGTGAAACCGTTAAAGAAAATTAAAACTATTTGCAAGCAATTTATAAGGGAACAAGCCAAGTAAAAGAAGTTAAAATCAATCTGCTTATTTATGAGTATGAAATGTTATGCATGTATGATCTATTTCTATTTTCAAGACTTACTAACAGCCTAAAAGGTTTAGACTAAGAGATTTCTTATTATCAACAAGTTAAGAAGATATTAAGGTCCCTTCCCAAGGATTGGGTGTTAAAAGTCATAAAAATTGAAGAGACTAAAGACTTGAACAAGATCTCTATAGTAGAACCATTGGGGTGATTGATAATCCATGAAATTTAGAAGAATGAGAAGGAAGGAAAGAAGATAAAGATAGTTGACGATTTTGAAAGTGCAAAATCTTCATGTAGTGAGGGAGAGGAGGAAAATGAAGAGTTTATGAAAATGTTCTCTAGAAAAATTAAAAATTTATTGAAGAAGAAGAAAAAGAAAATTGTAAATTCAGTAGAAAACTATAATGTAAAGAAGAAAAAGAAAAAAAAGAAGAAGAAATATATTATTGTGTAACAATTAGAGTCATAAAAGAAGCTCCTCGACTTTGGAAGAACAAGAAAGATCATTTAGTTCAATGAGCCAAAGACTAGGTAAGTAAATGTATCGTACTTTTTATTTTAAAACTTTATATTTCATTTATTTTTAGCTTTTATTCCTTTATCTTTCATAAGAAAATTATCTTGCATATGAGTATGCAAAAAAATCTCTAATGCTTAAACCATAATTAAAAACATATAAGCTAAATGACTTTAGTTTAAATATGAAAAATAAAATTTTTAAAATATGCATTTTAGGGAGAGCGAAAGTTTAGAACCTCATTTTAAAAGTTAAAATCTTAAATCTTTCCGGGGGGGGGGGGGGGGGGGGGGGGGGGGGGGGGGGGGGGGGGGGGGGGGGGGGGGGGGGGGGGGGGGGGGGGG
>JAYJMB010000185.1:0-18400 GCA_036873735.1 Pouteria campechiana
ACCCTTACTCACACTACTACAGAAAATTAGATTGGAGCAAGGTTCTAAATTTGGGTGCCCACGACAGCACCACCATACCCATAGCCTTATGCAGAGCTATCCAGAACTTAGATGTAAACACTGATCCATGGTCAGAAATAATGACCTTAGGCATACCATCTAGTTTCACTATCTCCTTCTGATAAATCCATGCATATTTCTCAGCAGTGTAAGTAGTGCGAATGGGAATAAAGTGGCCTACCTTAGTCAACCTGTCCATTATAACCCAGATACTATCATAACCGGCTGTAGTCTTGCGAAGACCTATAATAAAATCCATAGTGATATCTGTCCACTTCCACTCTAGGATCTTAATTGGCTGTAATAACCTACCAGGCCTCTGATGTTCTGCCTTCACCCTTTGGCATGCTAGACACCTTGCCACATATTGAGCCACATCATTTTTCATGTCATGCCACTAATGTTGTGACCTCAAGTCATGATACATATTGGTACTACCTGGATGGATGGTATAAGGTAAATAGTGTGCCTCCTCTAGCACTTTCTGTATTACATCAGAACCTCTAAGCAATGCAAGCTGATTCTTGTATCTCAAGATGCCATCAACACCAATAATATAATCAAGTGGTCCATCGCTCTGAGCGCTCTCTCTCTCTCTTAGTTTCTGAAATTCCTCATCTGTAGTCTCCATTTGGGCAGTCCAAATCTTATCTAGCAAAGTGGGCTGAATAGATAACTGATATAACTGTGCTACTAGCCCTCTCATTCCCACATGCAACTCCATTTGCCTCATCTCTTCAAATAGCTCATTCCTTTGTGTAAGCAGACATGCCATGCTACTGCTCAATTTCCTGCTCAGTACATCTGCTACAATGTTTGCCTTGCCTGGATGATAATGGATATTCAAATCATAATCTTCTAACAGCTCAAGCCATTGCCTCTACCTCATATTTAACTCTTTCTGAGTAAAATATAGTTCAAGCTTTTATGATCCGTGTATATGTCACACTTTTCACCATAGAGATAATGTCTCTATATCTTTAAGGAAAATATGATAGCTGCCAACTCTAGATCATAGGTGGGGTAGCTACGCCCATGAGGCTTCAGCTGGCATGATGCATAAGTAATAACATTTCCATGCTGCATCAATACACACCCTAATCCATGTTTAGATGCATCACTGTATATTACAAATCTACCCTATCTCGTATAGACTTTGAGAACTGGAGCTTCTACTAGCCTCCTCTTTAATTCCTAGAATATCGCCTCACATTGATCATTCCATTTGAACTGCACTCCCTTACGGGTCAACTGTCTAAGAGGTACGGCTATAGTAGAGAATCTTTCAACAAATCAGTGGTAATAACCTATCAATCCTAGAAAACTGCAAACTTCTGTCATTGTAGTAGGTCAGGCCCAGTTTACCATAGCTTCAATCTTATGTGGATTAACAGAAATACTAGCTCCTGATATAATGTCCCAAAAATGCTACACTGTTCATCCAGAAGTTGTATTTCTTAAACTTAGCATACAAATTTTCTTCTCTTAGTCGCTACAAAACCAATCTTAGGTGAGTTTCATGCTCCTCTTTACTTTTGATAAATTAGGATGTCACAAAGTGATCTAAATATGCCTGAACACCCTGTTCATGAGATCCATGGAAACTGGTGGAGTATTGGTCAATCCAAATGGCATTACTAAGAATTCATAATGTCCATACCGGGTTCTGAATGCAATCTTCGGAAAGGTAATGGATACGTATTCTTGATCATCACCTTGTTAAGCTCTTGGTAGTCAATGCATAGGCGCAGACTACCATCCTTCTTCTTCACAAATAGGATGGGAGCACTCCAAGGTGACACACTAGGGTGGATAAATCCCTTATCCATCAACTCTTGTAACTGCACCTTCAATTTTGCCAATTCCACTAGTGCCATTCTGCATAGTGCTCTAGATATGAGTTCTGCCCTAGGCTGAAGGTCAATACTAAACTTGACTTCCCACTCAAGAGGTAATCCAGATAGTTCTCCTAGAAACACATCGGGAAAGTCTCTCATAATTGAGATATCCTCCATTGATCTATGCTCAGAGTGCACATCTATGGTGGAAATCAAATAAGCTTCATGCCCCTTTCATATTAAACTGAGAGCTCTCATAGCAGAAATCAACTTGGGAGCTTCTCTTGTAGATGAACTCTGAAAAGTAATATCTATCTCATCCGGAGTCTTCAAGATCACCTGTTTGGTCTTGCAATCTATCTTGGCTTCATGCTTAGCCAGCCAATCCATCCCCAATATAATATCTAATTCTTCCATGTTTAATACTATCAAATTAGCATAGAAACATCTTGTTTCAATTACTATGAGAATATCATAACATTTTTCTGAGGCCGTACTAACTGCCTTTAGAGGTATGGAGACCTCTACCAATTGATGCATGGGATATGTAGTAGACAAGCCAGTTTTATGAACAAATGCAACAGATATAAAAGACTGGGAAGCATCGGGATCAAATAAGACATATGCCATATAGTTGCAGACGAGAAGATTACCTGTAACCATATGATCCATTGCCTGTGCCTCTTGCACTATGGTAGCCTGTACAACTACCATAGTTTGGGGTCTCTGCTCTGTAAACTGCCGCTCTAGCGGTACATACGTCTCACGACCTCAGCCTCTCATCTATGGGCCACCATGCTTAGGCTGGGGAAGTGCCCTAGAAGCAACACTCTCACTCTTCCTTTGAAGAGTGGGATAAGGTAGTCTAATGTGGCCTAGCTCACCACACTGATAGCAAATAATCGGTCTCCTCTGCTCTGCTCCCCGTGGCTAGTTGGCTGTCTGACTCGACTTTCTAGATTGAGTAAGGGTTTGCCTAGTAGGCTTCCTTCCCTCTCTCTTCAAAGAGGACAATGCGGCCAAATATTTCTGGGCTGGCCATGATGATGACATGTTCTCTCAGAGGTGACTCCACTGCTTTACTTAGTTCGAAGCTTCTTTCTCTACCTAAAATCGCTAGTCTTGGTGCGTTGCCTCTATTTGAATTTTTGGTGTTCTTCTTCTTCCCTCTCTGCTATTCTGGCCCATTCCAGGATATCCTCATATCTAGTCAACATAAAGAGGGTCACATTCTGCCTAATGCTCCATCATAGACCCTCTTGAAATTTCTGGGCTGCCTCTATGGAGTCTACTTGGGCCTATTATACAAATCGGGCCAAGGAGCAGAACTGATCAACATATTCTACCATAGGTCTCCTCCCCTGCACTAGTGTCATGAACTCAGTCATCCGTTTAGCTCTCTCATTGGAGAGTACATAATGGCGAAAGAGCCTATCTCTAAACTCTTCCCATGTCAGACTAGCTCTTGTAATTAGCAAGGTCACCTTCTCCATCTTCCACTAGCATTCGGCCTTGCCCTCTAGCTAGTAGACAGCATACAACACCTTGTGCTCCTTTGGACACTGCATAGAGGTGAACATCTTCTCCATCCTAGAGATCTAGTCATCCATGACCTTGTAGTCGCTTTGGCCTTTAAATACTGGAGGCTTCATATTGTGGAAGGCCTTCATGTTTAGCCCTGGATCTGGGTGCATTTGTGAAGTCTGGCCCACTTTTACTATCTACTCTAGCACATGGGTTAGCCTCCCAACAGGTCCAACAATGTGAGTAGGCTCATCTGCCGATCTCCTCTGAGCCAATATAAAGTCCTACACTGTGTGGGTGAGGCTAGCTACCATTGCCATCATGGTAGCAAACTCTAGTCTAGCTCCTGATGCTGTACCGCCAACCCCTACCAGCTCCTGTACGGTCTTTGGTTACTACCTCACCTCAGGCTCCAAAATAACCTCTTCTTCCGCCTCATTAGAAGCTGGCCTTGAGCCATTGCCTCTAGCTAGCTGGCTCTGCTCTCACTGATCATCTCTAATCACCACACTTGTGCATCAAGATCGAGTGGTTTGCCTTGGTGGCTCCTCCTCTACCATGGGTGCTTTGCCCTTGTCCACTTGCCTCTGGGTGCCATTACTGTACATTATCACATTTGTAGGTCATATATCTATATAATATTGCATTTCTAAGTCATACACTTGCATAATCATACTTGCTCAAGTTCAATGACTCAAAATGAAAGGTTCATGTTTATAGGCTAAACTAACGCTCCCCCATGTTTCTAAAATATATTAATGCAACTTAAGCATGTCATTACTTAATGATTTGACAGTCATACTTCACAATTATACAACCTTGGGTGCATTAGGCTCTAATACCACCTGTAACGCCCCCCTCCTCCCTGAAGCGTTACTAGTGGTAAATTCAGAGGAAATTCTGGTAGAGTCTCCCCTGATTTACTACTGTTATCCTGTATACAACATGCTAAACCCTAATAATTATATAACAAACACCCTCAAATATGCAAATATAATATAGCCGCTACCAAGCCCTACCATTTTTTACACAAATTATATAACTGCCACCTCCAAAACACATATCACCACAACACCCACAAACTAAGATCGGGGTATACTATACCCTAGCTGTCAAATCATATACACCCACATCATAAAATGACATGCTGTAAAACTAAATAATGATACATGTCTAATATACATCCAAAATCCATCTAATAATATACATCATCATACATCCTGAAAAGAAGTAAAGCCTCTACTGGTGTCATGGCCTAGCCCTGTCACGAGACCTAACACCTTGTTGGGCTCCATCCTCTAACTTGTCAGCTAAAAATTTAAATAAAAGGGTGAGTCTGGGTAAAAATCAATAAGCAGGTAAGCGAAAAAATATGACTATAAATAATATAATAAACGGTAGAAAATAGAGTAATAAATAATAATGAAACTAAGCAAAACATGTCAAGCCAAATGCAGGATGTCATAGTCAGTCAATGGCTAAGTTCATTAAGATTTTAATGTTAAAATCCCATTAATTATTTCATACGCATACTCATAATGATATTATATACATAATTAACTGGTCAATACCAGCTCGAATACCAACACATCATACTACCCTTTTTATCTATCAATCCACGACTACCTCTTACATGAGTACACAGCTCCACCATCATCCGCATACTCCACAATCATCTACACACTCTTCAACCATCCACACACTCCTCCCCGAGAGGCATACAAACTAGAACATTACCCTTTTACTCTTCAGTGCGTTAAGTCCATCCTGGCACTCCCGGCTAGAAGCCTGCCAGGCCCACATAGCTACTGTTGTATCCAGTGGCACCCTGCCCTCATCGCCTTACAAGAGTACCAGTTCTCCATAAACATGCCTACATAAGCTACTCAGGTCAATCATAGCAATCAAGCCATCTAGGCCAATAGCAACGCCCGGCCACGCCAGCGGCCCACACAACCGCCCACTAGCCAACTAGGCCACTCCTCACCACATGGTGGACACAAGTTGGCCACACGACCATCATAAAATATACATGAGCTACATTGGGATCTGCGCTAATCAAGTGCCAAAATTAGAATTTAGTGGCACTCCCTGGGGCGTAGAATACATATACATAATTTTTAAAATAAAATTCTTATTTACTAGTTTATAAATATCCAATTGACCTAAAAATATTTTTTTAGATTCTAAATAATATGAAAAATATTTGATCCAAAATTTAGGTCAAACTAATGTAAATTGATCAATTTAAAATTAAAATATGAAAATATAAAGAGCAAATGTTGGACGGAATTATACATCTCTTTTGCCACTCAAAATTTTTATGTCAATTACAAATAATATAATATATTGTTGTAAAAATTTCAGCTTAAATTAATTCCAACTAAGAAGACTAAAAATAAAGCAAAATTTCAAAAGGGTGGGATGCTATCAGCATCTCATTTTCAGGATATTAAATGTTCATATTCGTTTGAGGGGTCCAATGGTGTAATTTGTTCATGAAATTTGATATTATAGTATTCAGTTATATCTATTTTAACTCCATATTTTTATTTTGTCAAAATTACATAACTAAATTGAGTTTTAATCAACCTCAAGAGGAGTACTTGGTAATGCATATATAAAATTATGTAACTCATATACAAAAATTTCAGATTATAAGTGCCCAAATTGTAATCATTAAAAGAAATCAAATTGAACTTAAAATAACTTAAAATAACTACTTGCTTACCTTAATTAATTGAGCAATTTGTACAGACCTTACACTAATTTACACCCTTAATGATGCTTTAATCTCTTTCCAAATTTATAACCTACTCAATGGGAAAATTTGCATTAAATTTCATAAAAAAAACATTAGTAAGGAACTAGTTATACACTTAATTGTGAATCCCTAACTAATTTTAATCAGTCATTAATCATGTATCAAATGCTCTAATTACAGCCCCATATCCCCTTTTAAAATTTTTAGCAACCCTAGTGATTTAGGGTTTGATTTTTCATCAATTTTTCCACATGATTTTGCATGAATTTTCTTCCTAAACATCACTAACATGTGAAATAGATTAAACACTTACCTTAATCTTCAGGCTCCTATAGCGGGTCCCACTAATTAGCAACCAATCTTCAAATTTGAGGGGTTGCTACTCATTTAATCCATAAGAAATTAGGAACTAGATTCACTAACGACTTAAATCAACATTTACTAATGATACTTAGTAGCAAAATTCACTAAATTTGTAAGTTGGGATCATGGGGGAAAGGAACCCACGTTGAAGTGGAATGGGAAAGTGCTTGCACATTGGAAGAAGATGGGGATGACTATTACATTGATATTCATATTTACTTTCTTTTGTAGTCCATGCTCCACTTAATTCTATACACATGCACTTATCTTTGATTTTCCAAATCCTATCTGGTCCACATGTTTGGCACATGTAAATTATTTAATTAATAATTCACATGTCCAAATTAATTATCCATCCATTAAATATAATCTTTGCATAATTTTATTACTTATTTTTCAATTAAATTTGATTTTAACCAAAAATTACCAAAAATTATTGGCAACTTGATTTTTCAGCTTTTCAAATGCAATTTTTAATTTTTCTTCATGTTTAAATCATTGATTAATATATTTCCTCATCATCCTCACATTAATATGTATTTTTCATCCATTTTTGCTATTTTTCAATAATAAAATTCAATATTTTCCCAAATTTACACCTTCGACATTCCACCGCTTTAAATTCATTTACTTTTTCACTTAAATCATTTATTTAACACACTTTAATGTATTACTAACTTCATCCTCATATTTATATTAATAATCTACTTAGTTTCATATATTTTTCATAATAATTTTCTCATAAATTTAATTATATAGCAAGTCGATCCACCAAAATTTACAATAGCAAAATTTTACATTTTTAAAAATTTCAAGGACTTACAATCCCCAAATTGGCTATTTAATAGGTACTATAATGAGGTTTAATATGTCCTAAAAGTGCCGTCAAAGAAGAGATGAAAAATGGGCAACAATAGTGAACCATTAGAGTCAAAACTTCACTTAAATTGCATATAGAAAACTATCCCAAAAATGGGTGGCAACATGGGCAATTTGTGGCAGTTATAAATGGCATTTATTTGGCTTGAAATATGATATGAATTGTTAGTGTAATCAGCTACGGTAGTGCCCTTAAACATGTGATGAAATCTGGCATGAAAATATGAATTATAGTCCACCATTTGGTAGGTTGGAAAAGGGAATATAAGCTGAATTTTTGTAAACTTCACAAACCAAGTTAGAATCTTTGTCAATGGGCTGTTTTGTGTGTTTGCAAGTTTATCCAATTATATAACAAGTGACAAGATGTTAGAAGTGAGAATTTAACCTTAAAAATCAAAAGGGAATGGATGGGTAGAAACTCTAAGATTGGATTTAATGGATGAAGCGGCTCAACGTATTATGATTGGAGCTTTTAATGTGTTATCTTGCGAATTTGGATTTGGTTATGCGATTTGAGTTGGTTTTGAAGGTATCATTGCATGTGGATATATGATTATATGTTATGCCCATGGTGGCTATTATTATTTGTTATGCCCATGGTGTTTATGATTATATGTTATGCCTGTGGTGGCTTTAGGTATGTTATATGCCCATGGTGGCTTTGGATGTATTGTATGCCCACGGTGGCTTTGGTTATGTTATATGCCCGAGGTGGCTTTGGATGTAATATGATATGCCTGGGTGGCATAGATGTGATATGATATGCCTAGTTGGCATAAATATGATATGATATTGCTGGGTGGCATAGATGTGATATAATATGCCTAATGACATAGATGTGATATGATATGCCTAATGACATAGATGTGAAATGATATGCCTGGGTGCCATAGATTTAATCTAATTGTGCCTTGGTAGCATAAATATGATGTGGCACCTATGTGGTGTGGATATGCCTTGGTGGCATGGACTTGATGTGGCAACTGTAAGGTGCGGATATGTATAAATGGCTTGATATTTGATATTTGCATAGACGTGATTTATAACTTGTAAATATGATACACTTCATCTCCTCAGTAGATGTGGTTGGTGAACCTGTGATCCCTATGGAGCAATGAAGGTGGGGTGCAGTAAGAGACTGTAGTGGACCTGGCAGCCTTCATAGTCGAGGGTATAGGGAGGAACCAGTGCACATTAAAGAGGGGAGAGAGCTGCATTATTTTTCTGAGTGAGTCCTGATTGTAAGTATGTTAATGACGAATATATTTTAATGTGGATGACTTGCTAATGACAATGTATTTAGAGAATGTGTCTAATCTTGATGAATATTGGTCTAGAAATGAGAATGTATGCATTATGGGCATCAGAACATGTGTCATTGTCATGAAATTTAGCATGTCATGGATTTATACGTGTTATGGGTTTAAGCATGTTATTTCATTGAATTATTGATTATTGTTTTCTATCTTGCCTACTTACTGAGTTTACCCAGACTTGCCCTATTTTTCTTGTGGCTTTAAATGTCAGGATAGATGGAGAAGCCCTACCCGAGATTGGTGCTTATGAAGGGAGTTGGGTGTATGTGTGGATAAGAAGATGTGACAGATCCTTGGGATCCTATTTAGTTCTTATGTTTTCATATTTTAATTCAATAACATCGAAATGGATGTATTAAGCTATGTGGGAGTGTTATAAGTGATTTATTGTAATTTTCAGATTTGTGGCATGGCTTATGGATTATGATATTTTATTTATGATATGAATAGATTTGTTATGAGTTTAAGTTAGCTATTGGTCATGCATTGAGATTGGATTTGTGATTCTGGGAACTATGTTTGTATGTGTAAATAATTATACAGGTGTAGAACTCTTATTTTAAGGGAGACTATCAGATTTATGGTAGAATCCTTCTCTAGAATATATGTGGTGCCCTAAAATGGTAGTGCTACACTTTTTGCAATGCACTAGCACTGCGACGCCAAAATTTGTTACCCATAATGCATATTTTCCCCAATTGAATTGGCACTGCAACACCAGAATTTTTTGTCCACATGCCATGTTTATCAGTTGCTTTCTCCACTTAGTTGTCCTTAATGTAGCCTAAAGCTCTCAAAACTCAAAACATGAAAGTTACAGATATTCCTCTTATCTTGTAGAGCATGTTCTAGCTTTGGATGCATTGCCACAAGAGAAACCCAATGACATTATTGAAAATCTTCAAGAAAAATTATCAATTGAAGATGTCAAAGCCAACTAACTGAAGCAATTGCCCAATCATCTAAGGTATGCATGTTTTGATAATGATTCATTCTTTCTAATGACTATTTCTTCTTATTTTGCAGACAGGGAGGAAAAGAAATCACTGCATATCCATGATGAAGAGGTGAACTTCAATATTTTCAAGGAGTTGAAGTTGTCCAATGGGAGTAGTGATTGGTTCCAGATTTATGTAGTGGATGGAAACAATGAAGAGCTTTCAAAAAAGGCCATGAAAGTATTGGAAGTAGATTGGTTGATAGTTTTAATTTAGTTGATGCTGAATTGATCAATAATGCTTATCGATTGGGTGTATTGGAAGAATTCCACAAGCCAATACCAATATTTAAAGAATCGTATCACCGCAAAGCCAAATTCATTTCAAGGAAAAAGGAAAACTATAGTCAGGCTAAGATTATAAACAAAGCGCTTCTTGGGAAGCAACCCATATTTTTAAACTTATTACTTTATTTTTTTTATGTTCATTAGCTCAGTTTAGTTTTTAGTTGGTTTTCTTGATTTCAAGTGATCCCTTCAAAAAGCTGAGCATAACATCAAAAGCAACCTTCATCCACCATCATGGGAGCACATTCTCTCACAAGGGAGTTTCTTCCCCCCCCCCCCCCCCCCCCCCCCTCATTCGTTATTTTCAACATTGAGGACAATGTTTCTTTTAAAGTTTGGGGGAGGGGGGGGGGGTTAGTTGTGTTTGTTTTTCTAGTTTGTGTGTTTAACTTTGTTCAGTTTTTGTGTGTTTTGCTTCAATAATTTTGTATACTTTTTTGTGTGATTGTTGTTATGTTTTGATTGTGAAAAATGCAAAAAAAAAAAAATTTTAAGCAGTGATCAGGGTTCTTTGTAGGAGACCAATGATATGCAAAAGATGTATAACAATGAATTAGGAAGAAAATGATGGATGTCAATATGGTCGGTGTGCTTGACTTGAATGCTTGTCTAATTTACTCTAGATTCCTTACACATTTGACCACATAGTCATTTCTTTTTGAATTCATTAAGTACTTAACATTAGTTTAGGTGATTAAATATGCACAGCTCGGCTTAAACCCTAGAACTCATTGCAATTATTGGTTGAAATGAACATTACATGACATAAAAGAAAAGAATAAATAAAAGTACTAAAAAGAATACTAAAGAAGTGATAGTAATAAGTTTGGGGGTGTAGTAGTAATACAACCCAAAATATAGGGGAATCACATTTCAAGAATACTAGAGAGTGTGATAGTAATACAACCCATAAAAAGAAAACAAGAAGAGTTAAGATAGAAAGAAAGAAAGTAAAACATCATAAGCATATCTAGTGTGGTCTCTCTTAAATTGTGAATTTATAGGGTTTGCATTGAATATGTTTTGCTTAGTTGCATAAATTAATCTAAGTATGAAGTGATGTAAATTGGAATGGCTATAACTCTTTGCATATGCACCAAGGAATTCAAGGTAGAAAGGATGATGTTCAGGTTGGAATTCTTGACATGAATGATATTTTGACATTTTCCTCTAAGCTATTTTGATCCTCTTGAGTCTATGGATAATGAATTTGATCAATGTTGTGGTTGTGTTTCTTTTAGAAATTTGTTCTTTTATTTTGCTCAAGGATGATCAAAAGCTAAGTTTGGGGGTGTTTGATAAGTGAATTCTATTCACTTATATCTTATCTAAATTATCTAACTTTTGATATGTTCTAGAGTTTTTCTTGGTGGATTTATAGTTTTTATGTTTACATTTGATTATAGGCACATGAATGCACAAAAGAGGAAAAATGCACATAAAACATCAATGAAGAAAAGAAGCAAAGTAAACAAGTTGGAATGGTAAACAAGTTGTTGCAAATTGGAAGAATTGAAGTCCAACAGCATGATGCTGCAGCATCCTATTCTGGTGCCACGGCACTAAAGATATGAAGACAGCATACTTGATGCCGCAGCATCCATATAGGCTCAAGCAAAATATTGTGTTTCCAACAATGTTAATGCCACGACATCCAATTTTGGTGTTGAGGCATCCATCCAGACCAAAGAAACACCTTTTTTCCAATAAGCTTGATGTCTCGGCATCCATTTTTAGTGTCGCGGCATCCAACCAGAATCAAGGCAAAATGTGTTTCCAACAAGTTTGATGTCGTGGCATCCAACCAAACCAAGGCAAAAATCCTATACCCAGAAATGTTAATTCCGCAACTTCAAATATTGATGCCATGGCACTGAAGCCTGCAAAACTCATCCGAATTTTCTGTGATTACTTAGAAATGGAGGCAGATTTTCTTGAATTGCTTGAAAAAGATGCAAAAGGATAAATCTTCAAGAAAGGAAGTATAAAACCAAAGAGGGGTCACCCTAAGAGGCGAGTTGATAGTATAGGGGATGTTTTGGAGATTCTTGGAGAGACTCTTGGACAGGGAGAAGCTTCAAGTTGCAAATCAAGCTAAGCACCATCAGGAAGAGTTTGCTATCATTTTAATCCTTGTTCCTTTAGTATTTTCTATCCTATTCATCATTTATAACTTGGATTAAAGTTGGAATCCAAATTTTGATAATTTTATATGAATGTTTCATGGATTCTTATTTCATTATTAGTAGCTAAACTCCTACTTCTAGAGGGGAGATGGATCTTGTGCTGACATTATGGTATAATTATTGTGTTATATGATTGAGAGTTCTTGTTGGCTTATTTGTGATGCTTTGCTTTTAATGCCTTCAATTTATTGGTCATTTATTGAATGAATACATATTTGGGATTTGATACTCAGGAAAGGTAATCTTGAATACGATCTAGACATCATAACATGGGATACTAGATAACTCAAGAGAGCTTCTAGGTTCTATGAAATTATTCAAAAGAATCACAGAGTAATGCATTCTTTATATTCTCATTTTTATAGGGATATCAAAATTGGAATGTAGAGTTATCATTCTTAATTTATAAACTAATAGAATAATTAATGTATAATGAGTTAAGAGCACCATGATAAAGCACAAGTGAAGTCAATCCTCTAGAGCTCCTTTATTTTGAATTCTTCCATTCGAAAGCTTGTCTATTTCTACTTTTTAGTAAATTCACATCACTTGATCTTCCAAATAAAATTAGGATTATTCGCTGCAATAGATAGTGATTAATTGGAATACATAATCCCTGCGAAGATGATACTTTCTTACTACTATACTATAAAACTTAACGCCATGCACTTACGATATAATTTGCATCGAATACTTCTCCTCTAAAGCTTCTATCTAACATCTAAAGCAACTCTAAAGTACTTTAAAAGTTTCTAAACTAAGTTCAGATTAATCTTTCTGAACTCTAAAGCACTTCATCTCCTTTAAAGCAACTCTAACATTGCTCTAAAGTTCCAAAACTTATTCGCGTTACTTCTAAAGCTTTTTCTTCTCCTCTAAAGTTTCTCTGAAGCTTTTGGACATACTCGAAACTCTTTTTCATCTTCTAAATCTTCTTTCTTCTTTTGAACACTCTCTGAAGCTTCTTCCTACTTCTAAACATCCTCTAAAGCTTCTTCTACTCTTTTAAATTCAGAGTTCTTCCCTCTGAAGCCTCTAAATGCTATTTCTGGACCTCTAAAGCTTCCTCTGAAGCCTCTGAATGATCTCCTTTATTTCTTCTTTCTAATTAACTTCTTTTATATTGAAACCTCTGACTTTTTCTGTTATGGTAGGTGAGAATCATTTAATGCAGAAAAATGTTCAAATTTATAACCATTGTACTTTTCAGTGAGGTTTTGTGGCTATGAATTAGCTTTAGATCTTCCAAGATTTTAAGTGGTATGAACTTTCTTGCACATTTGACACATTACCATCTCTTTGGATGCATTGAAGATATATTTCGAAGGCTCCGAAGTGGCGTGACAGCAGCGACTCGCATTGGGTTTGTAGGAACTGACTCCGAAGGAGTTCACTATCTTTGAAGAGCTTAACCTGTAACTTTGAAGAAACTAACTCCAAACTCCAAAATATTTCTCTATCTCCAAAGTACTTCACTTGGCTTCGAAGTACTTATTTTTTGACTCCGACAAGTCATATTCACTAAAGAATATTCTATTAACTCTGAAGGCTTTCGACGTTGTCTCCGAAGCAATGTTGCTGACTTTGAAGTTATCACATGTATTTCAGAGGGGCTTTACTAACTTCAAAGGTCATTAGCTTGTTACTTCCAAAGTGCTTGAATTGACTCCGAAGGTTGTGAGCTTGTGACTCCAAAGTGCTTGACTTAACTCCAAAGATTATAAGCTTCTGACTCTAACGTGCTTCAACTGACTCCGCAGATTGTGAGCTCGTGACTCTGAAGTAATTAATTAGTCTAAACTTATTTTCCTCTATCTCCGAAGTGCTCCAAAGGCTCTGAAAAAGCTTTCGTTGACTCCGAAGGTTATGACTTTGTAACTCCAAAGGGATTTCCTTTTTGTCTCTGAAGTATTTGGGCAACTCTAAAGAGTTGAACTTTTAAATCCAAAGTTGTTTCCAAAGCTCCCTTATCAACTTTGAACTTTTTTTCTTCTTTTAAGTATATCTGTAATTTATATACTTAGTTTTCTTAAGCATTTACTTGGTTTCTTCCTTTAAGCATCATGAAGTTTAATTTCAAGATTACTTTAAAAAATATTTTTGCAATATACTTGAGAATAAATTGTGAGTACCTTAATACTTCACTCATGCATTTGCTCATCATCAAAATATGGTTGGTTAAGAATGTTCATCATCAAAATCAAACTATATAATAATGTATGTTCAACACTTACCATTAAATTCACGTGTGGCTTCCACCCCAAAATGAAAAGCCGACTTCAATCTAAAAGTGTCCTCCAAGAAGTGTAGCAAAATAAATTTTTCCCCCTTCCTTCATCGTCCAAACAAATGGGGCTTGGGTTTAAATGCATACATGAGAGATCTCACACCTATGCATGGCTATTTCCTAGCTGAAATAGTATGAAAATCGAATGTGTATAGCTACGGCAATAGCTAGGGCATGAACGAGAGCTAAGTGCATGAATGGGGAAGAAAATAGGGGGATGGCTTCATCGGTGTCGGCATCGCAATGCCCAAAAGCTAGACGTCGCCTCTCCCTTGCTTCATAATGGGTGCCATAGCACTCGGCTATTGCCCCCACTATTTTCTTATTTTTCTTCATTTTTCTCTTACCATTTTCTCAACATTCCTAGCCATCAATTTTCCCTCCATAAATATGACATTTAAATGCACAAGGAATCCCCTCAAATACATAAAAATAATGTCAATTAATCACCATGTAAATGAAATTTCATAACAAATCTCTTCACAACTTAATAAATCCATGTAGATTTTGTCCCAAAATGATGATCTAAGAAAATTTCTCACTCTAACACCCTGGGGTTTTATAATCCCCTTCATCATCTAGATCAACTAACTATGGATTGCTATGTTTTGATGGAGTTAGCTCTTGAGATGTTGATGGTTCACTTTCATCTTCATCATCTGTGGATGATGAAGCTTCTACCATTTTTTTCTATAGGTTTGTAGTTCATGAAATTTCACATCTATACTCTCTTAAACACAATGATGTGTTGGATCATAACACCAATATACCTTCCTCTCTTATGAGTATCTGAAGAAGATGAATTTGATTACCTTCAAATCAAGTTTATTACCGTCGTTACTTTGCTTCACATATGCTATACATCCAAACACTCTTAAGTATATCAAATGAGATTTCTACTTAAAAAGAACTTTATAAGGTACCATCTTATCTAGTATCAATGGCATACATTTATCAAATACACAGCAGGCTAATGGCTTCAACCCAATATGTCTTTAGAACATCTTTTCTATTCAACATAGCTCTAGTAGCTTCAACTACATGTCTATTCTTTCTCTCATCAATCCTATTTTGCTAAGGTGTTCGTGGACAAGTAAGTTATCTCTTGATTCTATGTGTTTTGAGGATTACAATGAAATATTGAGACAAATACTCACCACCATTATCAGTTCTCAATATCTTGATTATGCAATTGAACTGATTTTCCACCAACACTTTAAATTCTTTAAATCATTCAAATATTTTTGACCACTCGTGTAAAAACTAAATCCAAATATATTAAGAGAATTTATCAATGAAAGATATAGAGTACTTCAATCTTGTGTGTGACTCAATTGAACTCGGTCCCTAAGCATCATTATTAACGATTTGGAGAGGATATTTGGCTTTTGTGATAAATGGCATAAATAAGTGTTGAGTCGCCTTTGCAAATTCACATGCCTCACATGTGTGATCTCCATCATACTTGATAATTGGTGTTCCAGTTACAAGTCTCCTTCTTGACATGTCTCTGATTCTGGATAGGTTGCAATGTCTCAATCTCAAGTGCCATGAATTTCTAATCTCATGTATGGAATATTTAATTTCATAGTGAGTGCAAATAAAAGACCTTCTTTCTTCAATGAGCTATAATTCTTTCATCATCCTATGCTAAAATTTGACACCCATCATCAGTAAAAATCACTTAAAAGCCATGACGTATAAGTTGTCCCACTAACATCAAATTCCTTTTCAATTTAGGCACAAGTAATACATTACAAGCCTTTTTATTATTCCATAAGTATCCTGTAGAGTAATAGTACCCTTACCTTCAACTTTAAGTATGATGTTGTCTCCAGTTACAACACTTGATTAAATCGGTATAGGCATCTTATCTGTAATTAAGTCCTCTCTTGGTATCATATGATTTGAACACACCAAATCGATGTACCACTCATCTAGTCTTGATGTGACTAATTCTGTGGTGCACAAGGATTCAACCTGCTTCACACTATCTCCTTACTCTTTACAGGTATAATTTCCTTGATTATTTCTACATTGCTTTGCAAAATGTCTAAATTTGCCACAGTTTAAATATTGAGATTGATTTTTGAATGTATCTCTTTGATTAGTGTTGCCACCATTGTTGTTGAAGTATCTTTGTTATTTTGTGGTTAAAATTATTGTTTTATTCACCCTCAACCATGACCATGACCTCTACCTCTACTTCTTCCTTTGCCTTGAGGCTGACCACGAGCAAATGAAAATAAACCATCATCAATCGTTTCCATCTTCTTCCCTTTTTCATTCTATAATTTACGCCTTTTCAAAATTGCCTCCTACTGCAATAACATGCTAATATCTTCTTCCACATGGCTTGTTTTGTTGAATAAAAACTCTCATAGAGTCAAACTCAGCTCTAAGATTTTTTGAGATGATTACTACGTGAGTGTTATTTTCCATTTCGACATTAATGTTTTTTAGCCAATCATAGATATCTTTCACTTTTCTACAAAACTCTATTATAGAGTCATTTTCTTGCTAGATTACGTGCAATTTTGCTTCCAAAAATGCTCTTCTAGCACTACTTGCCTTCTCATGCATAGTGAACAACCAATCCCATGCATCTTTCACGAACTCCAATTTGCAAACATTGTATAGCATCTCAGACCCCCATGATATCTAAATTGCATGTCCAGCCTTTCTATTCTACTTCTTTTTCTTTGCAATTTCATTATTATCCTTGTAGGCTCAAGTGATGCGCCACCAATGACATCCTAGAGACCCTATCCAATTGAATACCTACGAAGCCAAAATTTTCAATTCCCATAGTTCCTTGCATTGAGAACTTCAAGAACAATAGAATTTGAATCCAACATACTTTGATTATAAAAGAAATATAACTTGCAAAAGAAGGAATTCAATAACTCTTGGAAGCAGAAAACCACAACCCATTCACCAACTAGGCTTCGATCAAGCTATAACCAAGTTACAATCAAGCTCCGATACCATGTAAAACATCAACTGAAAAATAGAGAGAGAGAGAGAGAGCTATAGACTGAAACAGAAAATCTTATTTCAGATGTGTGTTAAACCAAGACCATTGGACCTCTATTTAAATAAATAAAATTACTATACAAGATTGATGCTCAATCTATCTAATAAAAGAATAGAATAATATAATATATTCTAAGATCATGCTAACCTATATGCATGGATCTATATCTAATAAAATCTGTTCACAATAAACAAGAATATTGATTTCTAAAATTATTCTTGGCAACGTATCTCAACATCTTTCTCAGAATTTTTTTTAAAAATTAAAACCAATTACTTAAGTTTCACTATACTCGACTCTACAAATTGTATCAAGCTTTTTATGAACAAATTAACCTTCAATTCCATACGCATTCCCCCTTTACATACGGGACATGTTAGCAATCTCTATCGATCCAAAGTTACGCGACAGCTTTCGTGAAACGAGGCAGCTACTTGGTATTCCACGAGTGACAGTAATACTAAGATGAATTTAAAAAAACTCTTGCTAGCCCTCAGATTATTAAAAATATATTCTAGCTACGAAGTATGCGTCATGTGAGTCGTCTGGATCATTTGAAAACATATACATAGCTGGGGATGATGGATTCAACCAGCCAATTGGCATTATAGCATCTACATTAAACGCTCTCATGTATGCTTCGACGACACTGTCACTTGCGACCACATGATATCCGTGTCGCATGTGTGGATGGATGCCTACATCCCGTCCCCCCAGCTGGTTAGTTCTCACAAAAACCCTGTCAGTTCGTCAACACTGTTGTGTCTCAATCACAAGGGCCCCATTCCTGTCATTTATCCTGTCATACCATAAATGATGGGACGTACATGTTCTCATGCATCTCTCATTCCGAGTGTA
>JAYJMB010000186.1:0-18391 GCA_036873735.1 Pouteria campechiana
ATTAAGTTATTACAATTATGAATTAATACAAATTCCAAAATTCTATCAAATACAATAAAAATCACAAACTCCATTAATATCTTTCATAGCTCCCTTGCTGACCTGTCCACTAAAAATTTAAATAAGAAGGTGTGAATCCAGACAACTTAGTAAGTAGGTAGAAATAATAAACAATAATCACTCCATAAATAGCATATTTCAATCTAGAACATGAATAATCTCTTATAAGCACTTATCCTCAATTCATAACTATGTAGCTCAATCATTAATCCAAGAAACATTCAAATACATTTATGTTATGAGGACCACAATCCTCATTGTTTCAAAACATGTAGACAGGTTAATGACAAATAATAAACCTCATGATCTAATCATACTTAATTACAATAAAGTAGACATCCTCTATCCCCTACCATTACATTTTGTGTTATAAATAAAACACCAACTACATCAATCCAAAGAATATCTATTATCCATTTCACTCACATATTAACAAATCCACATAAATATTAACATTTAAAGCATAATGGGATATTCACTATCCCCATCCAAATCAAACATGCCTGGATTCAAACAAATGGGATATTTATTATCCTCAACCAATCATACATGAAACCAACAAAGAGCCTACTTATCTCGTTGCTGAACTATCTCACATATTCCTAGTTCCATAGCTCTGCATCCACTAGCCCTATACATATCACAACTTAACAAATTACATATAGTTCAAAATTTGAGGAATTCTACTCTAAACATGACTTTAGTTATTGCTTCACTTGAATTCCTTACTTAGGATTTAATTTAGGAATATTATCATTCCTAAATATCATTACATTTTCACAATTTAGTAGGCTCAACAAGCACAAAATAGCCCTTAATCAACGTATATGAACATGATTTACATAGCGACATAAATTTCAACTTGGTACCACTACCAAGCTATCAAATGGTAGTTTTTAAAACATGATTCAACATGAAATCTCTTCATGAGTTTCAAGTGCTCAACTCTAGCTAATTCTTCTTTTATTTTATGCATCATTTTAAACTACATAATCACTAGCTCACATGTAAAAATCTATCACATAGTTGTCCATTTAGGTAGATATCTTTCCAATGCAATTTCAATGTATAAAATGCACTCTAATGCCATTAAGTTGTAACCCTATTTTATTCATTCATTATACATTCTCTTAATACATCTTATACTACAGTTTAAGGCTTAACTAATGATCTATTAGGGATTATAATCCCATCAATTAATTCCACTTTGTTTCACATTGAAACACTTCATCAAACACTTAATGTGCATGCCTTAAACTTGCCACTATCAACCATGTATCATCTATTTTATAAAATCCCAATTATATACACTCATTAATCAACAATTTTAGCATTTAAAAATTATCAAAACAACCCAAATAGTCTCCTACAATTCATCCATACATGTTGTCCATATATTTATTCATGCGTTTCTTCAAACACATAGTGTGCATGGCATAAATCTCAATATTTCAGCTCTATAATCATTGTTTCAAGATTTTTTCAGCAATATGCCTTCATTGGTTAAGGAATTTAGCATCTAATATCATAAAAAAAAATCCAATTAACTCTTAAATTCATTCCATCTCGTTGCCCATCATCACCCCAGGTCTCATCCCCTTCCAACATCTCAAGTTGTTGTCCATTTTTGTGGGCAGCAACTTGGCTTGATTAATCACTATTAAATCCTCTTAATACATGGTAATTCATATCTTGATTAATACCCCCATGTAACTAGCAACAAACCCAAGAAATTTTCCCTTCAAACATATCATAAAAATCAAAATTTACAACCCTGAAAACAAAATATTCAAAATTTCTAATTGAGAAGAGAATTTACCTTATCTCTAATGTTATTTCCACCCTAAAATGAATTTCCAAATCAAATCTTTAATCTCTCCACCTATGATAGAAAATTGAGGGAGAAAACCAAATTTCCTTTCCTCCCAATCTGTTCAATGTTAGGTTTTTGTACAATAGGAACATGGATAATGGTTGCTCAAATTAGGGAAGAAATTTCAGCATGAAAATGGGGCCGAAATGAGTTTGGATGAAAGGGAGGGGCTACTACCCTTGTTTGCTCATGAATGGGAAGGAAAGGGTTGTGAATAAGATGGTGGAGCATTATATGTTGCTCCCATCTTAGTGCTTTGGTGGTACATGCCTTTTATGCACATACAGGCCACTTTGCAATTATTCCAATGAAAAATGATTAATACCTTACTTTTAAATACATTAATATATATGAGTAATCCTAACAAAATTTCTAATCAATCATGTGTATAAATCCTCAAAGTTTACACAATTAACTCTCTTTACACATTTAAATAAATTTTATGCACATAACGTGCTCCTTCGCAATGTGGATTATATCTTGTACCATGTAAATCAAAACTCCTATTTTAAACACCTCAAATAGTATAATTAAATTCTTCATATAAATTTTTAAATTTTATATTGCATAAATAATACACAAAATTTCAAAATTATCAACTTAACCTCTTCATTTTCATCCTTAATTATTCATTAGGAATAGTTTTGGTAATTTGGTCATAATTTTCTCATACAATGTCTGAATAATATGATTCTTTATTTGTTAGAAAGATAATTTTAATGTCTATAACTTTTATGTTAACTAATATTTTCAAATCAGGCCCCATCTATGTCACAAATTTAAATAAGATGATAATTTGTGATATTTTTCACCCATATGAAGCAGTTTTGATACATTGATCATAACCTCTGCATTCAATATCCAAATCAGATGATTTTAATGCATTAGATAGATATTTTCAAAACCTACAGCTATTATGTTAACCATGTTAAAATTAGTCCATTATCCATGTTAAAAATGGATTACAAATGACCCCTTTTTCAAATTCAGCATTTTCTTCATTTCTCTTCACTTTAAACCTTGTTTTCTTTCCATTTTATTTCGTTACTATTCACACACTTTTCTCATGATTTATCTATATGATAATGGTATAAAATGCATGATAATTTACCTCAGATTCTTGGAAATAAATCATAATTTAATCTAACTATTCTTATATCTTTTCACTTCAAAATAACCCTCTTCCCCTTAATTCATCATTATAATCATACTAAAGACAACTGCAATGTGTTCCAAGACATAATTACCCAAAATTAATACATTGGGTGTTAAAAAAAGATTCAAACAAATCAATCCATGGAAAATTTAGATAAAATACTTATAATCAATACTTGTTCACAACATAAAGACGAATTTAGTTTGCAGAAGTAGAAATGAAATGAAGCTGAAATCAGATAAATAAAGAGCTAAAATGAAGTCAAATTATTCAATCATTTGTCTCTCACATAAAGTCTATCTAAAATTGAAGAAGAACAAAGAACCTATCTATAATCTTCTACAAAAGATATAGAAGACAAAGTAGAAGCAGCACAGTAGCTACGAAAAAACAACTTTGTCTATCATCTTCATCTTCAAGTTCGTCTGCCACTTGCAATAAACAAACCATCAAATGACCACTAAAGAAATAAGTCATCTATGCCTCAATGATTATTTGTTACTTCTAATAGATAACACATCATACGAATGACTAAAAGGAAGATTTGTCTGCACATTATAACTTCATCTATCACTTACGACAGACAAACTAACAGACGAACCATGACTTTGTCTGCGGGCTGCAACTTTGTCTGTAGATTTCTACAGACAAACAACAAACAAAGTCATTTGTTGAGAAGGAGCCTTGTTCATGCCAACAAAAGTCATCTGTTACTTACAACAAACAAACTAATAGAGAAATCTACCTCGACTGGTGAAAGAAAACTTCATTTGGTGAAAGAAATTTCATCTGCTGTGAAGAAGCTTTGTTCGCGCTAACAAGAGTCATCTGTTACTTACAATAGACAAACCAATAGACAAAGATACTTCATCTAGTGAAAGAAAACTTCATTTGGTAAAAGAACTTAGTTTGATGAGAAGTAAAGAGAAGAACTTCATCTGTGCTTCTATACTTTGTCTGTCACTTACAATAGAAAATCTAGAAGATAAAGTAAAATGCTACAACGATCTCTGCGGATCTACTTAGAGCCAATCTAGGACTTGATCAGACAAAGTCCTTAGACAAATATTAGTTGAAGGTACTTATACCAAACATTGCTAACTACACTCTCTATTTGATGGTTCAAATTATAATCCCTTGCAATTGTATGAACGTATAACAACAATGAAAGGGTTAATGCCACAGAGAATAGTCAAATTGACTTAATTAATTTTAGTTACTGAACTATCCTAACCTTAAAAGAATATATTTATAACTATATGAATATGAGTAATTATTGGTGTAATTTCAAGAAATTTAGAAGCTTAATAGAATGAAAGTAAATCAATGGCTAAATATAATGCAGAGAGATTAGCAATATAAAGAAGTCTAGGGATCCGATTTCACCACAAGATGATGCCCCTTTGCTACTGGAATGTTGGATTCAATGCCTCACTTGGGTTCATTCTTTCAAAAGTAAGATTATTACCATTAAGTGTGAGTGTTTAAATCACATATTTTCACTCATTCTAATTACCTATGGTATATAGTATAATTGAAGTGAAAACCCATTAAGCTAAAGATATAAGTACCAAAATAGTATGATTTAGCATATAGTATCTACCTTAACCATCTATCCTTCTCATTCAAGGGAGCTCATGTATAGCATATTGGTGATCAAGTAATAAAATAAGTTAAATCATTGCAAACAACATCATAAATGAAGCAAGATCATATAACATTAATAACCAACAATCCATAACAAAGAGTATCAAAAAGGGTTATATCTTCACCCTAAAAAAAGAGATTTAGTTTATAAGAGAAAATAAAACAATTCCCTTAGATAGTATGATCACAATGAAGAATTCTTACTTGCAATCTCTTCTTCTTCTCCATAAGATAAACTCCAAGAATTTGGCCTCCAAACCTCAAAGAGAACTCTCTAGATAAAAGTGAGAAGAACCCTCGAAAAATCTCAACTTTTTCCTTAAAAACCCAACTTGTATGTAATGCAGAAAAATCCACAAAATTACTGATCTGCCACTGGCACCGGCTTACTGCTTGGCTAGTGGTGGTCGCAGGTCTTAGCACAGGTGGCACTAGCTAATTATCTTAGTCTTGTGTTGATTTTTTGCTCCTTTTTGTAGTTGTTTTCTTTTCCATCCTTTGAGCTTCTTCTTTTCCATCTTCAAGACACGTTGAAAATCCATAAATAAGCATGAAACTCATCTAAAAGAGACAAGGATTTGCAAATAACTAAGCTTAAATATGTGTAATATAAGTAAATGAAATTCACTCATCACCAGTCAAAATTTCAATCGAAGTAGACTCTATTAAACAAACCAGATAAATAAATCGAGCTTAGCTGAAGAAAGAAATTCAAAGGAAAGTAGTATTCACTCAACTTTTAGAGGCTACATCCCTTCATGATTAATGGGCATTTTTTCAAAATAATGAAAGAGTCATTCAAGTAAAAAAGTCTTTATCCGATGTTTGCTAAAACTAAAAAGGCATCTTATTTAAGGATGGCGCTGCAAGCTTTTCAACTACAAATGAGTTTATCAAGAAGATAGCTTTTCAATGAGAGAAATTTAGAATGGTCTTCAACATTCAAAGAAAGCCAGCTAACTCTAGTAGGTAGAAATTTCTGAAATAATATAAAAATAGTGTAGTGTTAATGAACAAGGTTGAGAAAGCTGAGAGAAAAATACGAACTGAGCATGATGAGTAACATCTCTCAATCAGACTATGATTCCTCATACATAATCAATCTCCACTAAGCTAATAGATAATAAGCCTAAAAGTTGTATCTTAATCATGCAACTAGAGTATTGATATCTAATGAGATATTTGTTGAATCTTCCACCTTTGTTGAATCTTTATTAAAATTTTCAATCATCTTACTAGATATTTCTTGTGGGAAGATATCTAATGCCAAAATTTTCTTATTGCCTTCACAAGGTTTTTCAACAACTTTGTTTTGCTTCAAATGCCTAGGAAAAGGGGCTAGTGGATCATAAGGTGGTGGTGGCTTGTAGTTGAGCAAAGGGTTAAGAATTGGAAATACAACTCTCCTTGCATTCACCTCCTCCTCAGCATTTGCAAAAATATTAGAATTGTTAATCACATCACCAACTTTATCATATATTACCTTACCACTACTTAACACTGTAATCACATTAGCTTGCTTAGGCTGACTTGATAGCTTTCTAGGTGTATGACTCTGATCTACTCCACTGGAGACTCTATCTTCTTCATAGATGACTCCATGTTCTGGAATCTTGATTCATTATTCTAGAAATGAGTCTATGTTGCTTGAATGAAACTTTGCATAGTATCTTCAAGAGTAGGTTTCTTTGGTTGAAAGGAAGTTCCAACTTGATTTTGATTCTGATTATTATCCTATGAAAAATTAGTATGACTTCTCCAGCTAGGATTATAGGTATTTGAATATAGATCATCATGGGCTTACTGGCTGTAGAAGTTCATCACATTGGCTTATCTCAAAAAATCTGCAAAACCTTGACTAGAAGGACAAGCATTGTGTGAGTGACCTGAAATCCCACAAATAGAACATACCTCAGGCAAAGTGAGTTGTTTCTGATTTATCATCATGGAGTACATCATCTTCTTCTACTTTGCAAGCTCCGACATCTACATAGAAAGTTTAGTGTTAGAATTCACTTCATACATGACTTAAGACCTACCTATAACACTCTTTTGTTGCGAATTTGCCCCAAGCATCTCACAAAGATCATATGTTTCCTTCAGGGTCTTCTCTCCGATAGCTCCACCTATAGCATTATCAACCATTGCTTGGCATGGTTGTGTTAGTCCATCATAGAAAAAATGAGTCAGAAACTCTAAAGGAATACGATGGTGAGGATATTGAGTCAGTAATACTTTAAATCTTTCCCAAACTTCATGTAATGTCTCACCTTCCATCTGAGAAAAAGTTGTTATCTTACCTCTTAATTCTGCAATGTTAGCATAAGAATGAAATTTACTAATGAACTTATTGTAAACAATATCCCATGTGGTAAGTGACCCAGGAGCTAATGTTATGAACCAAGTTTTTTCTACATACTTTAGGGTGTATGGAAAACATCTCATGAGCAAATGATCCTCATTAAGTCCTTATAGAGGAAAAGTTTGAATAGTTGCATCGAAATCATGCATAAAAGTTAATGGATCTTCTGTAGACACACTATGAAAAGAAGGAATCATATTAAAGTATGTATGTTTCATATCATAATTCCTAATATTATTCTCTAAAACAATGGATGAAAGCAATATTCTTGATTGAGCAACCCTATTCTCCATGTTTTCAGCCATTTGTTGTTCTTCTTCTTCACTTATGGTCTCTAACTCTTCCCCAACTTTGTCAATACGATCATTGAAGGGTAGTAACACTAGATTCAGCTATCATCTTTCTTGCATTCACAACTCAGCAAAAAGAAAGAAAGATAAAAATAATTAAAAATCCTAAATATAATAAATACAATAAAGAAAAAAATTATAACTAAATTAATCAAATCAATTTGGAATCAATTCCCTAGCAATGATGCAAAAAACTTGATAGTTAGAATTTTACTTCCTCCCATGTGCACAAGTTTATATTAGTAAAGCGTGCAAGTACAAGGGTCGATCCCAAAGGGAAAATTCTAAACTGATTTAATTAAGTCTAGTTACTGAAATAAAAACTATTGTAAATTAATAAGATGAAGTGAAACTAAGTAAATCACAGTATAAGGTTAAGAAAAATAACAGAAATAGAGATAGTGAGTAATGTAAAAGAGATTCTCAAATTGCCAGAGTCTGGGGTTTCGATTTCACCACTAAATGACATCTTATGTTGTCGACATGTTGGTGTCAATTCATTATCTTGGGTTCCTTCTTTCCAATATATGATTATTACCATTAGACAAGCAGCTTTAAATCAAGTATTTTCACCCTTTCAATTACTCATGGTGTGTAGCATAATTGAGGTGAAAACCCATTAAGATTGGAAGAACTTTAATGAACCAAATAGATTGGTTTAGCATAAGGTGTATACCATAACCATCTATCCATTCATTCAAGAGAGCTCATACATAGTTTTGCATAAGGTCTATACCATAACGATGTTCTCAGACAATCATTCTAATTCGTAAAATTGGTAAACAAGCAATTTAAACAAATCATATGACTATAATAAACACGATGAATGAAATGAGATAAAATTGAATTAATCAACCAACAATCCCTATTTAACATAAAATAATCATGACGGTTACATTTTCATCCTAGAAAAAGAAAATTATTTCATGCTAAAAATAAAAAGAACATTCTTTGAAATATGCATGTTGTAGAACTTCAAATCTCTCTTGCTCCTTTGTTTCTCACGTACACTATGCCAAAAACTCTCTATGTGTTTTACTCTATTCTTGATGTCCCCTTAAATAACCCAAGCAATAGGCTTTTAGTAAACTTCTTCACAAACTATAATGCCTCTACACATAGAGATCCTATTATAATAATAAATCAATTTTTCCACATGAAAAGATAGCTTCCAAAGTATTGTAGTACATAAAAATAGGAGTTCTAAAAATACACTAAGTTGCCGCACATCAAAATTAGCTGCTTCCACACTTCTATTCACTTTACAATTTTGCAACTTCCAAACAATTAGTTGCTAAACATCATCTTTAGAAAATTTGGAACATAATTAAGCATATAAATCAACTTCTAAAAACAACTCAAATAGCGCAAATTCTTAAAGTTGTAGCACCCAACGTCTTAAACACTTCACAACATCTGAAATTCCAATGTTTTGCACTTCTGTTTCAATATTTAGCATATGTTTTGCACTTTTGCATCATCCAAAACTATTTTTTGCATAATCTAAAATCACTTCACACCATCCAGAATTAGTGCTTTGCATTGTTTAAAATCACTTCACACCAACCGGAATTAGTGCTTTGGACATTGAGGTTCTAGCAAAGTTTTAGTATTTTGATCATAACTTTCTCATATGAACTCATAATTAAGTAATTTTTAATTCATTGGATACATACTTTTAAGGGATAAAATGTTTATGTTGAACACTATTTCTAAATCAGCTTATATATGTGATAAGAATTGCCTTAAAGTGATGTCATTTTCAAATCATCTATTTCAAACATTGTTTCAGCTACTAGAGATATTTGCTGTGTTTTAGACATAATTTTCTCATAAAAACTCAAATGCATGTGATTATTGATGATTTGGAAAGACAAGAATAAATGATACAGCTTTTATATTGAACACATTTTCCAAATCTGACTTCATCAGTACCAGAATTTGCCTAAAATAATTCCTTTTGTAATTTATAGCTTCTTTTTATAGATTTTGACATCTAAAATGAAAACAAACTCTGTTACGTAAAATATTTATTTGAATGTGATTATAAACCACTTAAATCATGTCAAATGTGGATCCAAAACATGTGAATTTAGGTATAAAAATATGATATATTATGAGCATATCAGGCTATCATCTAGCAATTTGAATAGGGTTTATACGGTGCATTGGTTCATCTACATTTTCACTACATTTTCCATTTTCAACCTCCTACGACCCAAAAGTGCTCCTGTATATGATATTCAATCTTTTAAAAGCACCATTTCTCTATATTTTTATCATTTCCATAAAACTTCCTACACTCCCATGGTATCAAAAGTAGCAATATCAAAACCCTAAGGAGGGATGAAAAGGCCAAGAACTAGAGGAGTCTCTACTTCCCAACCTTCCACATCCAGAGTTTGCACCACTAGGACATGAGGTAATCCTTCATTTTTTACATCTATAAGTAGAAGAGAGGTTGAAGAGGAAGTTGGTAGAAATGAAGAAGGGGTAAAACTATTTGACTTGAAATCACTTCTAGAAGAAGTAGATGGAATGAAGGTCCCGGCTGCTAAGTTTGAGCCCAAAGACTTACCTAAATATTACTTTGGTGTGGAGGATAAGAAGTTCAAATTCTATACATTAATGGTAGGGAGATTGGTGCATATAAAAAAAAGATTGATTTGGGTTTTCTTGATAGATGTAAATCTGATATTCATGTCATGTTAAACTATTAAGGATGGATTGACCTATTGGATTATGAGGCACCTATGTATAGAGAACTAGTCCTCATTTTTTTATTTCAATTGGAAACCCAACACATATGCATCAATGGTGAAAGGTGTTAAAATTCAATTTGGAACAAACCTATTATATCCTGAAAAACACCTAGGTGAGATATTGGGTGTGCCAGAAGATGAAGATGAATATGGGCAAAAGAAGGAAGAAATTTTCAATAATTTATCCACTAAAGCTACGTATGCTTCTGCCCACACATACATGAGAACCATGGATCTCACCATAAAGCTCAAGATGCTTGGGAAATTATTGAAAAATATGATCATGCCTAAGCTTGGAGGAATAGAGCAAGTGACTACTAGTTACGCAAGAATTTTGTGAAAAATCTACACTTACCAGAAAGTTAACCTCCTAATAATCCTATTTACTGCTTTTGTATACATGCCCCAAAGAACAGATCATGTAGTGCCCTACGGAGTATGGTTGACAAGAATATTTGAGAATTTTAAAGTTCCTATGCTTGGAGAATCATGCCTACATGTGTCTACACTAAAAAAGGATTGGGTAGGAGAAACTCTACTAAAGAGAATGGGCATTCAAGTATCTGATTATCTAGTAGAGATGGATGAGAACAATGAAAGAAAGATGAAAGAGGATAATGAGAGTGAACATGAGGAGGAAGAAGAAGAAGTAGCACCCTCCCAAGGGAAGGAGAGGAGGAGATGAAGAAAAAATTATAGAAAGAAATGAGAAAGAAATTCATCACCTCTTAGGGCTTCACTTGAAGCTTATATTCCTAGATCCTCTGCAGATACAATTCCATTACTGGAAGTGAAGGAATTAATAAAAGAAATGAGAGATCTAAGAAATTTTCAAGAGAGAATAAAGAAAAAATTGGATACACTCATTTCACATTTTTGACATTACTCACTCCACTTCTACATAAACAAAATCATGTTTTGTGAGAATTTTATGAGAGCACATATAGTGAGGTTTAATATGTATTCTTGATATGTGAATTTTAGTCACTTATATTATATCTTTTGAGCTTTAGTTGATTTATGATAATTTTACTTTTTTCAGTTTGCAGGCAAGTTGGAGCTGGAAGAATGAAGTAAACAAGGGAGAATTAATCAGGGAAAGAGAGAATGCAATAGAGTATGGAGGATAGAGCAAGAAACTAAAAGGCAAACCAAGAAATAAGCAACCAGTGTGTGAGAGCCTAGGCATTTAATCCAAGCACCTAGGCATTCGAATCAAGTGCCTAGGTGTTCAACACACTGGATGGGAAGTCTTCAGCTAGACAGCATGCAGATGTTGCGACTCTCAATTCAGATGTCGTAGCATCCAACTTAAGCATCATGACATCCAAATCGAGCACCACAGCTCTCAACACTCTACATGGAGAAAATTTGCAAGAGCTGGAAATTGATGCCGTGGCATCCAAGTCAAGCGCCACGGCACTCAATTGTGTTGTAACTCTAGATTTTCTGGAAATGCGTTGAAATATGCAACATAGCTTACCCCTAATGGAGGGGGAGTATAAAAAGGATGAGAGATACCTTTTGAGTATTTTTTGGCAAGGGTTAGCAGTTGGAAATAGTGGAAAGGCAACAATAGACAATTTTGAGGGGAGATCTCTCTTACAATTAGAGGAAGCTATCAAAAGAGCAAGAGGAGGTAGAGCATTATTTGGAGAAGAGTTTTCTTTAATTCCTTCTTGTTCTTTTTCATTCTTTTTTGTTTCTTAATCATGTATAAGACAATGTGTATGATTTTCCTTGAATATATCATGAGCTAAATACATTAATCTAGGGGAACATTGTAACCGTATTATGATCATTCGGGTTCATTGTATTTAATGCAACTCTTTGTTTGTTTACTATCTATGTTGAGTTCTTAATCCAATTTAATGCTTGTGAAAGAATGCTAGTTCTTTCAACATGATTTGTGATTTGATTTGAGGCTGAGAAGTGATAATCAAGTTAGACCATGATTAATCATCATAAGATGGTCATGATGATAGAGATATCCATGAAGCTTATGCAACTTTATGAATTTCCTTAATCATGCACTTGATTAGTTAAGATTTTCACAAAGATGTAGGAAATTAGCTAATTGAGATAGTTTGTTATGACTTGAGAAAAAATAGCAATTAATCGAGAGAAACTCATTATTTGTTGGACCCATTCAGATGGTGACTCAAAAGGGGGGGTGTGAATTGAGTCTTTAAAACATTTTGGCTAGATAATAGTTAAAGTGCAAGACTAAAGAAATTACTAATAACTCAATACACTTAGACATATATTTTTATAGTGGTTCGGCCCTTTACTTGGGTTCCTACTCCACTTTTTTGAGTTAGCATTTACTGCTAAACTCAAGTTCTACTAACACTTGTTGGTTTTCCAAGCTCACCAACAAATTTGCACAAGTTAGTTTTCAAGCTCACCAACAAACTTATACAAATACTCAACAAGTATCCTACTTACTTTTACTACATAGATGTAAGTTAACAAAATTGCAAAGATATGTAGAAATAAACTTATACAAATATTAATGCCTCTAATAGGTTGATTTCGTAAGAAGTTAGAAAGCAGTAAACACAAATAATATAGCAGTAAAAATAATGAGATTCAATCTCCAGAAGTGGTTGAATGAATGGCTTGGAATGCTTCTTTGAATGAACTATAGTGGAGTTAAAATCGTGGAAGAAAAAGTCTTAAAGACTTAGTAAATACTCTCTATTTTTTTTCAGTGTGAAAATCATTTTTTTTATCTTTGATCTCACTTAACTTATTTTATATGTGAGTTTTCTATCTTTCTTTGAGATTTCTGACTTTCTCTGTTATGGTAGGTGAGAAACATTAAATGCTGAAAAATATTTGAATTTAAGACCATTGTCCTTTCAGCACTATTTTGGAGGCTATGAACCAACATCAGATCCTCCGAACTTCTAAGTAGCATGAAGTTTTCGCACAGCTCACACAAGTCGTTGTTACTTTGGATGCACTGAAGATGTCCTTTGGAGGTTCCAAAATAGTGTTAATAAAATGACTTGCATCGGAACCGTGGAGGCTAACTCTGAAGTAATTAACTCCATGACTCTAAAATATTTTTCTATCTCTAAAGTAAATATTTAGTGACTTTGAGGAGACCAATTCCGAAGGCTGTAGTTGCCTTTAAAATACCCTGTCGACTCTGAAGTAATTTTGGCTTCACTTTGACGTACTTGACTTAACTCTGAAATTTTGATTTGTCTCCGAAGTAAGTGTTCCGTGACTTCGAAAGAGTTCATTGCCTCTGAAGTACCTTGTTGACTCCAAAGGACTTAGCATAGCCCTGAAGATTGCATACTCGTGATTCCGAAGTGCTTTTACTATCTTTGAAGGTTGTCAACCCGTAACTCCAAAGTAATTAGATTTACTCCAAAGTAAATGACTTAACCCCAAAGCTTGTATATTCGCGACTCCGGAGTGCTATCAACACTCTGACGTTATTTTCCTGTCTCTGAAGTGCTTCAATGACTTCGAGACTTCTTTACTAAATCCAAAGCTTGTGACTTTGTGATCTTGAAAGATTATTCCCTTGTCTCCAAGGCTTTTTTATGGCTTCTGAAGCATTTTGGCTGGCTCTGAAGTATATGACTTCATGAATCTAAAGGAATGAACTTTGAAATCGAAGTTGATTTCGAAGCTTCCTTAAAGACTTTAAACTATCTATTTTCTTATTTTTAGTATATATATAATTTATATACTTAATTCTCATGAGCATTTACTTGGTTTCTTCCTTTGAATAATATGAAATTTATTCTCAAAGATTAGTTTGAAAGTATAATTGCAAGTACTTGAGAATAGACTGTTAGAACCTTAATATTTCACTCATGTCTTTACTCATCATCAAAATATAGTTGGTCAAGAATGTTCATCATCAAAATCAAGCTATTTAAGATAGCATGTTCAACATTCTCCCTCTTTTTGATGATGACAAAACACTGAGTGATATACCTTTCGAAAATTTTCTAACAATAAACTTAAAGCAACTTAGTTGTAAGAATTTCAATGAAATTTCTATTAATTTAATACAGCTCCCCCTTAATGGATGCACATAAATTTCAACTGCATTTTATAAATAAAAATTTATACATTCAATTTTTCTCCCCCTCTTTGTCATAATCAAAAAGGTGGAAAGAAAAAAACATAAATATTTATAGCCAGTCATGATTGAAATGCATACATATAGAACATATCATAAAGCGGGCTTCGGTTGAAAGGATGATGGTGTGGGAGAGGGCTTGGGTGTTTTAGGTCTTTTTGGTGGATGGGGTGGAATAAAAATTGGATCCTTTAAGATTGCTGATGGAGCTTCAATGGTGTATGCAATGGGTCCACAGTTTGAAACATAGATGAAGTCAATGCGCTCTCAAAATTCTAGATCTAGCACCTTAGGAAAGACTATAGGAAGCCCTTTCAAGAGGTTTTTTGTGTTTACATTCATCCTAGTTGTATACTCTTGGTAGTACATGGTGATTCTGGATAGAGGAGCTTTTTTGTGTTGCTTTGGAGGTGGAATCTTTGGCTTCCTCTTGGGTTTAGAAGAAGATGGCTGAGATGAAGGTATAGAAGATGATGGCTTGGGTTATGGTTTTTGTTTGGGAATTGCAGGGGGAATGCTGGTTTTAGCTTTGGTAGAAGGTGAAGTTTTTGGTTTTGTTAGAGGGACTGGTTGAGATTGTATTTGCCTTATCCTGTCTTGGATAGAGGCATATGAAAGTTGAGGATATGGGAGAGAGAGATTGTCAGTAATGGCCTCTAGGTTGGCATTGTTATAGAAAGAGAATTCTTTCTTAGTGAGAATAAAGAGTTGATGAGGACCTCAGGGAGATGGAAACACTTTTCTATGAGGCTTTGATGCTGGAAGCATCTGAAGAAGTTTCTCAAAATAAATTTGAATAATTGACTCTCTATCAAAAAATTTGAATTTTGTGGCCCTTGGGAATCAATGGAGGATTTGGAAGAAGTTGAATCCTATATAGAATGTTAGGATCCTCAAGTTTTGAGAATGGAAATTCTTGAGGAGATAGAATAATAGACTAAGAGAGAAATATTCTAGCAATTTCAGAATTGATTTTGGATTTATTCTCAAACTTAAAAAAAGTCATCCTAATTGGATTGAATACATGGAGAAGAATATTAGGATTATCAACAACTATTGGAGGAGAGTGTGAAGGACTTTGTGGTGAAGTTTTTGGAGGAGTGGGAGATCTTCTCCACTCTAGATGAATTGAGGGTGCATTCCGTTCTGGTGGAAGGTCCACAATCTATTCAAGGATTACTTCTCCTAACCAAATGAGATCAAGCCAGGTCCAGTCTAGTCATATTGCTGGCCCTGGAGGAAGAAAATGGATTCTATGAATTGGGACTGTGAAGTATTTGTCATATCTAACAATTGCTCGATATGGATTTACTTTAGAAGTTGGAACTGAGGAAGGTTGTGTTGGAAGAGAGGAAGATGCAATTTTAGTAGGTTTACTCTCAAGTTGAGCAACCTCTCAATCTGCAGGAGAGGATGGATGAGGAGAGTATGTGGGTGAAGACATTACTATGATGGGGAGCTGGTTTTGACTGGAGAGAAGTTATGTAGAGGTGAGGAGTAATGAGTTGGAGGCAAAGAGAAATGAGAATGATAGGTTTGACCTCTGAGTAACTCTGCTAAGGATTGTAGAGAGTCAAGCTTTGGTTAATCTTATCAGCTCTCAGGATCCTGGATGACATGGCAGTGCTAAGATTATGATCCATTCTATTTATTTGAATAGCTAGAATAGACATATAGTGTTCAATCACTATGAGCCTATCTTCTAGGTGCTGTGGGATGGGTTGTGTAGTGGGAATTGATGAAGTCGTTGGTGTGGTTGGTTGATGAGAGTGCCTAATGGGTGATGGGGATCAAATGGGTGTGAATGAAGTAGTGGCTACTACTACTGCTATCTCAGTTTCTTCTCTTAATACGTCTTCTGACTCCTCATTTCTCACTACTTCTCTTGGAGTCTCCCTTGTCTCCTATTCTAAGTTTTCTTCTCTCATTGTTCTTTCTTGTTGTTCTTCTTTAGTTGTTCAGTTCTTTTTGGTTTTTCACTAATCTAGCCTTACGCTGTCCTCTTGAAGCCCATTCTTTTCAGGGTTCTTTCATCAACTATGTCTGAGTCCTTAGACTCTTCTCCCTCTTCTTTGGACAAATTTAGTCCTGCATCTTTGAGAATTCTTATGAAGATCATCCCATATGGAAGTGGGAATCTTATCGTAGACTTCACTAGATACAGATGATCCACTATGATTTGTGCAAGGTTTATTTTCTTTTTGTTTTTCAAAGCCCATAGCACTTTTGCATCTTTTTCTGAAATTGAATGTGTGGCTCCTATCCTTGGATACACATTATTTGTCACCATTGTGTATGTCAATTTGTAATCCAGGCTCAAATGACTGGCATATGACTAATTTTCTTTTGCATCTATTTCAACTCAACTCCTGCCAGGTCTGAGAATAATCTCTCTCTGCTTGATGGCCAGTCAACATGTTCTTTTTCAATTTCAGGGAGGTTGAGGATTCTTCTCAAGTTATTAGGGGACAGGTTTATCTCAATCTCTCCTATCCATGACTTCTGAGTACTTGAGTTCAAATTACTGATTAGGGCCTTCACTAATCATGGATAACATGGCTCTTTATAGCTGACAAAATCAATGCAACCTTGGAATTGGAACCACTCACATACTTCCAAGTTCATTCCTCTTTCTCCGAATACCTCAAAATTAAATGCTCTTTCCCTGACAATTTTCTTACTTTCATACTTAACAAAATATCTAGAGTAGGCATCTTCTCTGTTAAGGAAAATTACCTCAAATGTGTTATCCTTGTGCCTTACTCTTTTAGAAATACTTGTCTCAGAAGCTTCATCCGTTTCCTTCCTTTTGATGCTTGAATCAGTTATTTTTGTTCTTCCCATAGCAGTAGAAAGAAGTAGGGACTTAGAAATGGATGGAGAAGGTATGATGAAAAGATTGGTTGAGTGAAGGAATTTGAATTGAGCGGGAAGGTGAAGGATTTCTCTGGAAGTATGTTTTCAGATGCTCTAAGAAGAGGGATTTTAGGTTTTTGGAGGTCTTAGAATGGTTAAATAGGGTTTTAAAAATTTAGTTTCTTCAAAACAGGTGAGTGCAATCTTCAGAGGCGACAAGCGTTTTACTTTGGTGACTCCGAAGCTTTACTTTGGAGGTGGCATAATCTATCGGAGGCTACAAAATGATTTTTGGATGTTCTAAAGTTTTATTTCAGGGGTATAGAAGTCATTCAGAGGTGTTTTAGTCCTCCTTTGGAGAGTCCAAAATCTATTTTGGAGGTTCCAAAATAACACAAATTTTCAGATTTGTTCTTTTGTGCATTTTTGTCAGAATTATCAGTAATGGACATGTTTTCCATCTTATAGATGTTTTGTTAATTTTCAAATCAATTATTTGGATAAACACCTAATTTTCTTCTTAATTTTCTCAATCTATCTTCTAGAAGAGGTTTAGTAAAGATATCTGCTAATTGATTTTTAGTAGGCATGAATTGTAAACATATATTATGATTTTGGACATGATCTCTGATGTAGTGATGCCTAATTTTTATATGTTTTGTTCTGGAATGTAAAATTGGACTTTTCGTTAGACTTGTAGTTCTAGTGTTGTCATATCTTATGGGAATATCAACATAGTTAGGCCAAAATGATTTAATTATCATTTCATCCAAAGGATCTGAGTACAACAACTGCTAGTTGCTACATATTCTGCTTCAACAGTTGATAATGCCATAGATGTCTATTTCTTGAAAAACCATGATATAATCATACTTCCTATAATTGACAATATCTTGAGGTACTCTTTCTATCTTCTTTATATCCAACAAAATCTGCATTTGAATACCCTACCAAATTAAAATCAAAACATTTTGGATATCACAAGTTGAGGCTTGGTGTGTCTAAAAGATATCTAAAGATTGTCTTTACAACAAATATGTGTGACTCTTTGAGATTTGGCTAAAACCTAGCACACATGTAGATACTAAATATTATATCTGGTCTACTTACAATCAAGCATAATAATGATCCTATCACGCTTCTATAGAGTTTGTTACATACTGATTTACCTCTTTCATCTTTGTCCATCTTTATTGAAGTGCTCATTGGTGTTC
>JAYJMB010000187.1:0-12250 GCA_036873735.1 Pouteria campechiana
TCATTTAGACCATCGTTTTGAACTTGCTTCTTCTTTTTTGACTCTTAGAACTTCATCCCAGAAAATAATTTGAAACGTTTGTTGTTGTTGCCATTTTCAGATGAATTTTGGAGAATAATCGATGGTCCAAGACAAGCATCGATGGCGAACTTTAGACAGGACTCATTAATATAGGATGGATAAATGAGCTATTCCACCTATAAATCAGACTGTCATGTAACCACCAAAACCCATTGCCACCCTTGATCCATTCTCCAGGTTATCTATCTGACGATTAAGATTATGCCACGGATTTTGTAATGGTTTTGATAATCATTCATTGGGTTGACCCTACAGCTGAAGAACCAGTACTAGTCGGTGAAACTCTTGATGCAATCCTCCCTGAGGAAACTCTTTATCAAAGAATGACAATGTGCTTGCCTTGAGCCTTGGCCGGTCTGTCGCTGTGCCTGGTCTATAAATGGGATAGGGCTTGGCACCAACTGGGTCTGGGCTCTGCAGTTCAGGCTTGGACTGGATCTGGGGCTGACCATCTGTATTCTAACTCCTAAGGTTGCCCAAAAAATAACGCCGCTGCCGGGGATCGAACCCGGGTCACCCGCGTGACAGGCGGGAATACTCACCACTATACTACAACGACTTATTTGTTTGATCCTCTATATATTTTTTAAATAATTTTATTATACACACCAATAACAACACGTAAAAGGGTCAAAAAGGCAATTCTTCCAGCGGACAAGAAGAGGATTAGCGCAGATCATCGCAGAATTGCGCCTACTTCGTGACTTTTCCTTTGCATAGTTCTTTTGTTATTTGCAGACTTTCTACCCTTACATCATGTTTTTGGCCCTTGCAGAATACCATTTTTTTTACCTTTTTCTTTTTTACATGTGTTTGATAATAAAAGAAAAAGGTGAAAACTTATTTACCTTTTTTTACCCTTTTTTACACACAACTTTAACATAATTTGACATCTTTAACTATCTAACAATTCTTCCTTTTTTCGATAATTCTAGTTATTATTTCACATCTTTCTTTATACAAAAAACCTACTTATCAATTTATTTTTTATTATTATCCTCTTTCACATCCCATCAATCCATCATTTTTCCACATCTTTTCTTCTTTGAAATTTTACTCGTTCAGATGGACTTTACCCGCACAAAATTAACTGACGCTTGCTTATAGCTGTTGTTTTGAGAACAATTGGTGGCCCCAAGGTGAACTTCAGACGGGATGGATAATTGAACTGTTCCATCTATAAATCAGACTTCCGTATGGATAACTGGAACCAAAACCCATTTCCACCACGATCCATTCTTCAGGTTATCTATATTATGATTAAGATCATTCTGCTGATTTCGTAACATTTATTATTGCATGCTTTGTGAAGATGGCATTGACATTGCATGATTCACGTTATTAATGTGCATATGTCCACCCAAGTCAACATCCAATTAAAATCATATTATTTCCAGTGAATCGCTAGTTTAGAAAACATGATAGCACCACCGGCATGCATGCAATGCAGTTAAGCATGCAGCATCACCTGCTTATGCATTCCACTAAAAAGCATCTCAAGCTGATGCATCAACATAGTGCATATAAAATCTGCATATCAATACAAGTTTAAAGCTGAAGACCGTCAGCAACTAGGTGGATGTGTTGCAATTGGTGCACGAGTTAATTTATATCCACTCTTCATCTATAAAAACACTTTGATGGAAGTTGTTACTGTAACAATGCAAATTAATGACATTGTCATTTACAAATCCAATACTTGTCAGTTGTCACTACAAATTTTCAGTGAACTAGAACTGAGAAATGAAAAAAAAAAAAACATTAAACCCCGATATGAAATGACATTGTTATTTACAAATTAAATAATTGCATGTCAGCAGTACTTAATAACTATAGATATTCAGCAAGCTGGTGTTGAAGAAAGATGCCCAGATTTTCACGTTATCATAGCGATACCAGCCTGCAGCATTACATACAGTGGAAAACGTTGAAGGAAAATAAAAACCAATGAATATGGTTGCAATTAGCTGAAACAAGAATTCTGACTAAACAACCAGGATGCGGGTTATTACATCGCTGACAACAAACTTGTCTACAAAGTCCAGTGATGGCAGCATCCATTTAGACAAAAAGATTGGCAAGTTTCTCCCCTCACCAGCAACAAAGGTTTCATCTGCATATCCAGAAACAACTGTTGAGCAACCTGTTGTGAAAAATATGGACTAATTGCGCATCACCATGCAAGGCAATAAAAAGATACAACATTTCACGGATAAGAGTAAAAAATATGACAGGTATTCATGCAGCTGACCCCAATCAGTCAGGATTCAGGAAGAAGCTTTAGATGATAATGATAAGTAAACATATACTTCTACCTAACAGCATCAACATGATAACAGTAACTATCTAACAGCAGCAAGGAGAAAATGGACAGAACCTGAATCATGCAGAAATATCCTCTGCGTGACAAATGACTGCAAGGACGCAAAAAGGTTAATGAGGTTCTGTACATCATTCTCAATGGACTTATAACCAGACAGTCATGACAAGCAATTATGAGAAACATGAGCAAAAATAGATGCTTGCATGCAAAAGGCATGTTTCAATGCTTCAATCAAGCTGTCATAGTTTCAATTGGAATGTCTAAAGCCCGTAGGAACGCTTTAAAAGGAAGATGTCAAGTTCATGAGTGAAGGAAAACAGGGAAAAATGTTGACTTGTAAAAATCTTAACTTAGTATGGCCTACTGAAAATAATTCGATAGAGGAATAGACGATGTGGAAAAGGTTATATTTCTTGGAAACACAATCTCTCAGTGCATCTGTACTCAGTCTCCAGGAGTTCATTTGATATGCCTTAGAACCACATTTACATCTCTATGTATTCAACAAGAAGATTATTATACCACAATCATCACGTGTGTTCCCAGAAGCTGCTCTGGTGTGAATTTTGTTACTGATAGTGGGTAAAATTGCAAGGTTGTTACTCCTCAAAGCAATAGACTCTTCTAACAAATCACTGGCATTTTGGAAGTGATGGTGATCATCTGGCATGTGCATCACATTGCGGTACACCAGTCCAGACCATCCAAATCACTGAGCCTGTTGTGTTGAAGAAGTGTGACCAAAAAAATCACATAGCAAAAATGGTAGAAACCATTGTATTTGGATTGACTTTACAGTCTAGAAATCTATTTGACTAACACCAAATGGATGGTTGTAAAATATCTTGACTCGTGTGATTTGAAGCAATGCTGAATCCACATGCCTTCCATGAGTCGCCACAATTTAGAAAATGGTTATTCATTATCATTGTAGCCTTTTTACTGTTCACTCCAGCCTATCTAAAATGGCAGTTAAACAAGAACAAATCAAGTACCTGCCAGACTGAAGGCATATAGTCATGATAAGGATGATTTTCTTTTGCACTACTTGATGCTCTTAAATCCAAGTGATCTTGCTGAGACCGCTTAAAAAGAGTCCTGTTTCATGGCATTGTAAAGCTTCAATTACACAATCAGTCAGCCACTAAGGTTTGCCTTCTAATCTTCTACTAAGATGAAAACTAAAAAGCTTTAACATCACCAAAAGAAGTATATGCATTAAATAAATTTCAGGCATGCTCATAATTATTAAGCAATCCAGATTTACGATCGATCTAGCAGCCAAATGCCTTACATATTTTCACATCAAGCTGCATCACAAGGGACTACCCTACGCAGGCACCATCTGCAGATGCAGCAGCAACATAAAGCGAGGCCAGGCCAAATTTACTACTTGGACCTAATGGTCCCCAGTTCTGACTATGATTTTGAAATGTAGACTTATGAATATTTCTTTTGTCTTTAACCTATTTATACAGGGACTGCATGCAGTCTCATCTCCATGAGCTTTCCATGTCTGCCAAACACAGAGATTTCAAAAGCATGCAACACAGGTATATAAAGTGTATCTATTAATATCAGCTGAACAGAGAGTAGAAGGAGAAGTAGTTAGAGCAAATAACAAGAACAAAGCATAGCAACTCACTATCACAGGGAAGAGAAACTATTAAATCACCTTTTCAATTCACTTGTTAAAGGACCTGCTCCAAATATATCTGCTTTTGTAGCTAACACAATGGCTGGTTGCATCTGTAAAAGTTTACGGATCTCTTGGATCACAGTTTCTATCATACTTTGAATAGAGAGGTTACTCCTACAAGGTATTATAGTAGGTTAAAAAAAAGTAAGCAACAAGAGAATGGCAAATTCAATTGGAGCATTCCAGACAAATTGCTTGCAGAAAGGAAGAAAATAGCAAAAGAACAAAAAATGACCATGGCTTAGGCATGAGGAGGATTTAGTGTATTGCGTAGAGAACAATCATAATTCCAGCTAAAATGAAGAGATTTAAGTTCTCAGGTTAGTTGTGTCATGAGGTTGCTAGGACCACTTCTGCATGGGCATAAGATATGGAGCCTTTCCAGGTATAAAGTGCAAACCCACATAAAAACTGCACGAAATGCATACCAAAGCATATCAGGTTGTGTGATTGTGTGGCCTTCGGGACAAACTGTTCTTGCAAAACCATCAGCAAGACACTCTCCAGATACAGAGATCCTCCACTAAGTCCAATCATCTAAACACATCATATGAAATAACACTAATGTTGACCAATTACTTAACAGCATGATCATTCTAAGTCAAATAACATTACCGACCGCCATCTCTTGTAGCATACAGTGTCCAGGGGCATGACATTTGTCTCGTTAGAACATTGAGCTAGCTCTCAGACAGGCATAACATCTTGTGATTGAAACACCTTTTGATTCTATAATGACCTATTTAGATGTCCTGTGATTGTGGTTTCCAGGGTATTCTGGCGAATTTCACTATCGTCGTGAAGAAATGGTTAGGCTTAATATGGTAGATGATTAGGATTACATGCAAACTGCAAAGTTCTCTTTATCAAGGCATAGAGTATGCATGCATGTAAAGTTTTCTTTTTTAACAGTAACAGTGGAAAAAGAAAAAGTAACGAGGGATATACATTTTATTATTTCTATTGGGCATGCAATGTATGCATTGGAAGAAGATCATGGGAATAATATTTACTAGCATGGAATCTAGAAAACTGTTGGCACCTAACCTCAATCAATTAGATTTATTTGATATTCTTCCAGCAGAGAAATTTTACAATTTGAATTTTTTAAGTAGATTCCTAATTGAGATTCTACCTCGCCATTCTGGTTGTACCACTTTTTCCAGTTTACGATCAGCATTGAAAGCTAGACATAAGAATGCAATGTGGAAGACATGCAGGAAGACCAAGGCATTGTTATATTAGCGCTTTTGTTCTAACTAATAAACACGAATATCCAAAGTCCACACATGCACTGAAAAGTTCAAGTCTGAAAATATGGAACGTATCACAAAAAGTGAACTGCAGCATTACCTGCAATCACCACCAGATTGCAATGGTTTGTAAGCTCGGTCTACCCAATAGAAAGCATTTATACTGGAGAAAATCAAAGCACAAAGCTCAGTATCGAACATGTTAATATGGTAACTTCTAAATATTCCAGTTAAAATAGCAATGCTGCTACACTCAGGTAACCATTTGACAATGTAAAGTACCAAGAACAATCTTTACATGTCAAAATCAAAATTGCATCCCTGGTAAAGAAAGGCTTAAAAGGACCCTTTCGCTATTTTTTTCTGCAAAGAAAGGATTTCAATTTCATCACACCAAATTAATTGAAATGTAGCTTGCTTAATAACAAGGCTGCAGTATCACCTTGTTTCATTGCTAATTTTCTTGGATACATCACATGGGGTATAAATAATATCTTCGTGTTTGCAAGAAAACCAATAATGGAGATCTTGCATGCAATCTATAAATATACTCAAGGTATGAGGTCTTATTTATGCACGGTTTTAGCATCATAGAAGGAAATCATGACTAATACTCCCATGTTAAAGTTCATGAACAATATGAGTACAAAGGAGAAAGAGCCCAAACAGCCTCCAAACAAGATTAAGAGCTACCTGTTATTGCCATATAAAGATTGCCATTAAAACAATCATGTTATAGATATACGTGGTTCATGTTCACCCTGACAACAGTCAAGTTAAATAGATATCTATATCCCATGGCTGTCATTGTAAGATTGAACCAACCAACTCGTTTGCCAATCCTGTTCTTGTCTTTTATCTTCAAGTTGCATTAGCAACTCATGCTATTCCACAGACAATGCTCCGAGGCTAGATGGCCTTTCTAGTGGGGCCCTTTGGCTTCATAATTCTCCCTCTGCAGTTTTGCTGCAGGACCATTGAGCACGATTCATTGTTGTTTTCATACTTACCCTCCCCCCAAATTAACTGAAAGCACATTGAGCACCCATCTATTTCGGAGCACCTATAAAAGCACAATGAGCACACCTATACGTTGCCAATGGCTTGTTATAACTGGTAAGAACCAAAATCTTCCCTCCCCCTTCCCTCCCTCCATAAGTAGAAAACATTCCATCCTCTTTCTGCATAAATAATATTTAGGGATTGACTGTCTTGTCCAAGTTGGAGATTGCTGAGGTGTTTTGGCTTGGCAACCCATGAACAATATTCCACTTCTCACAATTCATACCATGGCAAAGGACACGCAGTAGCCTTTCTGGCAGTCAACATAAAATGAAGGAAGAATTTAGGGAAATGTTGACTAGGATCAAGGAAGTAGACCCATTAATTTTCTTTACCTCTTAGCGCTACTACTTGAAAATAGTGTCCGAACCATCTTTCTTACAAAGGGACGGATATGCCACTTGAGACAATATTCTTCTCCAACACCAATTACCTTGAAAATTTGATGCATTGCCTCATGGGGCAAACAATATAGAGAATTCAATGTACAAACCTCAAAAAATGAATTCAGCTGAGTAAACTCATAAAGATGTTGCTCATTCTCATTTGCTAAAACTTGTCTCAGCTAATTAAACTTGTAGAAGTGTTGCTTAACAATTATGTTCTGCCTAACTATTTCAATGAATGACATGAAGCCAGAGAATTAACCATTAATTCTAGATAACAAGACATGAAAAGTCAATATGTAGATTATAAATTGTTACAACGTACACCAATTTCAATATAAAATTTCTCCTTTGTTACAATGATCAATTAACTATCATTTATGATAGAAAAGGGGGGAAATTGAAAGCTAAATGAAAACTTTGGATGTGTTAGCTGTACACTATATAAAAAACTTATTTACGATGCACATTGATTAGTTGCAACATAAAGAGAACTCATGTGGAATGAGGCAGACCTATCAATCATAAGGAAACGAACACCTACACCGTCTGCTTTGCTTTCCTTTTGAACATGATAGTGCAGTGTCTGTATTATTTAAGTAGAAAACAAACGATAAGTGCAATTAGTATCTTTCATATTACAGATAAAAGGGGTTTTTTTTTTTCGCAAACAACTTCAATAACTGAAGTCGGGAAGTCTAGCATCCAAAGTAAACAAACAGAATGCTGAGTGTCATGCCTGATCTGGGTCTCTTTCTCTACAACCCAAGCCTGGATTTAATGAAAACTGTTAACTATCAGGCATCCAAATTTTAAGTTTAAATTTTAACATACTTATATGACAAGGTCCACATGCTGACCACAAAGGTGGGAAACAGCTTTTGATGATGGTACACCAAGGTTCACATGATGAATGGATTAGATTGCACATACATGTGCCAATTTGACTCATCCTATTGCCAATATTTCATGCACTGTTTCACTATTTCACATCCTCCAACAAAATCGCTGGAAAACAATATCAAAAAAGGCTTATGGTGAAACCCCCTCAAAATAACATCGAGTAGCTCATAAAATGTGGGAAAAGGATAGGATTTTTCAAGAGGACAATAGTAACCATCTCTCATTATCCCCAACTTCTATTTGCTAGAGTCAACACTCATTGCCAGCCAATCATTGTTTGCTATCCAGAAATATTTGCACACAGTTCGCCATGAGTTGGGAAGACGACCCATTCCCTGTGTATTTGTCAACCAGGGGGCAATTTAAATGTTTTAATTAAAATTAGAAGAAGTTTGAGTAATTTGCAATGCCTCTTAACAGACCCTAATGGCATATTGCATAGGTTATCTGTAATTGGATCAACAACCTGCAATACTTAAGCAAATTTGTAAGCTCACATGAAAATTTTCCTACAATAAAAATTTAAACAAACACTCATTGTCCTCTCACACATGTGGCATGATCCCACAGGCAGGTGTCTGTTCCACGATTTGTTTCCACATGATGCAGGCTAATTGAAAGTTTTTCCTCCATGAGATTCTACAAAAACATCTAGTCACCCTACGAATAGCCATATTATTTCATAAGGAATATTTTCCAACCAGGCCAATGATTTGAGTGAAAAGACATGTCCACAATTCAGCAGGTGGCACACATCTAAGATATTGACCATAAATCAAGTAGAACATAACACCTTTGCAACACTAAGATAAAATAATGTTGCAAAGCAGGTAAAATTTACATGTCTTTTTTTTTTTGTTTTTTTGTGCGTGTGTGTACATGACGTGCTATGTAAAATGTTGAGTTTACACATGTGAGTCACTTTTGTCTGTTTGCGCAGGTGTGTCAGATGTTCACAAGAACTTATTGACCATTCTACCCCATCAAATCAGTCGCCAAATCAAGCTAAAAACACCTCTCGTAAAACATCATTAACAGATAGAAGGCTCGTTCAATAATTTTTTTTCTAGAGAGCAATTAACAAGGCTCCCTAACAAGAGGCACTTATTGCTTAACAAAATGGTAAATGCAATTTGGAGTAACAAACATCCAACACATTCGATTAAACAGCCCAATCAAAGATGGCAAATTTCAGTGATATTTCTTAAGACCAGCAACCATAATGTCATTGGAAAAAGTTCCTATCTATAGACCCGACATGTATTCTATTGTAAGAACCTATAAAAATATCATGTAGTCAGATTCTGAGAGAGTGCATGACAGGCAAAAAAGAATAGTGGCTAGAAGATAAATGATAGCAATTAGCTATGAACCATTTCTATATTAAGAATGTGGGTTCTTAACAATCTTCAATAGTGTCCACCATGTGGAGGAGATACCTGCCTTGAGTGCAGCCAAAAATTCAAAGCTGTTATAACAGCGAATATACAAGAAGCGTCTCATGCAAACTCCAAATAATTCATCATCAGATTTGTTTCTCGAAGCCATCACATCATCATATTTGCACCCAGACTCTCGTGGCTCCACATGGATATTGGTGGTTGGTCCTAATCATTAAACCCATCCGATAGATTACAAAAACAAGATGAGGGTGATAGAATGCTACGAAAAAGGGAAAAGAAAAAAGGATGACACAGAGAATAAGGATTGAGCTAACTTCTCTGACATCACAGGATATCAGCAGTGCTGACAAGACTGGTTAACAACACAAGCAATGCCCAATCACCAATGAACAGAATGATGGAAGACAACTTTATTGCAAAGGACATGGCAAAAAGACCTTATTTTTTGAAAGAAGCCAACTTCTACAACCTGCTGTAATTTACAACCCCCTGATTGCATGGTTGCTAGACAATAAAAAGATGTTTTTGGATGACAATCAGACTTAGGGAAGTATGTTTTAGCAACTACACCCATCAAATTATTTGGTCCCACTCTTTATCAGTGGGGCCAAGGATACTTCCAGCAAGAAATATTTGGTCACGGGCTAGTCAAAAATCTGATTTTGTCAGAAGATTTTTTTCCTTGTCTTTCCATTTTCCATACAACAGAATTGATTCCTAAGATAACTTACAGTGAAGTTTGTGCCATGGCCCTTATTTGCATGAGTAAGCATAATGTATAAATCACAGTATATGATCTCACATGCCAATTAAAAGTCTCCGGGACAAGGGAAGCTTAGCAAAACTAAATGAATTATGAATGTGACCAAATAGGGGAAACTTACTGTGAGGCTCCATTAAACGAAGTTTTAACGATTGAGAGAGACGAAGAACATCAAAGCGACAGTCCAAATCAAAATATATTGTTAGACGCTCCAACCCACCATAATGGACACCATTCCACTCTTGGGGAAGAATGCAATTGATCGCAGCCTATGTTTGGAAACAGATGTTTTTCAGGATGTATAACATTTTCACATACAAGAAGCAACAAAGTACAACATATGTAGCCTATAGCCTGATACAACATTACAGTGAAAAATCACCACTAGCAATATATGTGATGTTTGTACTGTAGAAACTTAGATTGGTGTTTCATATCCAAGAACCTTGTGGGAAGAGAAAATAACTTTCATCAAGCACGTCATACCTAGTGACAAATGGACACCAAAAATACAAGTACATGCATGAATCAATGTTAAAGTGACAAAATTCTGATTTGCATTCATCAAATGAGCACACTCCTTCTGTAATGTAAATTTCTTATAAAAGATTATTCTTGCAAGTAAAGATGACCATATCTAGAAGAAATCCTGAATGTGGGTCAAATACAAGAGAAACAGTACCAGCTAATTCAATGCAAAAACAGAAGCATGAATGAATACCAATCCCCCAACCATTGAAACAATACAATGAAGAAGAATCCAAAGATCATAATGAACTGGCAGCCCCATCGATCCAACATAACCAGATTCACTTTGACAACTATCCCACCTTAAGCCATGCATTTGAGAATAACCAATTCCATAGTTAGCATCATCCAATATAGTCAATTTTTTTCAGCTTATGTTCAATTCGCACTGTGAACACCAAATTAGAAGATCTGATTTTCATGCCCATAAGTCATGTTTGTGATACATGAAGCTCCAGAAATATTCAAAATGAATTTCAGCCAAAAAAAAAGTGTGGAAATAACAATAATTGGAATTTGTAGCTCAAAACTTTCAACTTGCTGATGCAGTTAGGGTGTGTTTCGATGAATACACACCCATCCATTAGGGTGTGTACTCTTTACACACCTCTAATTCACCCTATCCAAACACACCTTAATTACCGTGAGGGCGTTTATTTTATCCTCCCTATTGTGAAAAGGATTCAATTTGACCAAGTATTTCATCCAGACAAAGCTAAAGCAGAGCTAGCGACATCTCCAACCACGAATTACAGACCTTCTGCGCAGGTCAGATCATACAAATAACTGAAACTACCGTTAACGAATTCTGAAGTGTTGCGGAAGCTCCAATACCAATTTTCAAGATCATGATCATAAACAGAAGATGAACATGCACATGATCAAAAGAATAACCAATCACACACAAAAGACACAAGATTTACGTAAAAAACCCTTCAACCTAGAAGAGAAAAACCACGGGAGAGAAATAATTAATCAACTATGAAAACATGGTTATAAAGATATACTCAAGATGTCTCACACACTTCTCATGGAATGCCTTAGATCGAAACACTCTAGTAACCACCTTTCTCACTCCATTTTGGTAAAAACACTAAGATCTACATGATGACCCCCTCGTCTCGGCCCTAGAATTCCTCACACTGAATCCCTAATTGACACCTCAATCTTCCCTGGTGGACTTTCCAACATAAACTCCCTAGACCCATCTCACATGTGCAGGCCAACTTTGCTGAATACAAGACACAAAACCCAACATGAAGAAGATGGTAGGAGACGCAAATACCTGGATTAGGACTTCCGTTTTCGCGGAGGGAGATGGGCCAACTATCTCGACGACGTTGCCGACGCGTAGCCGCACGCGGTGGAAAGGAGGAGGGAGGGGGAGAAATGGGCGTTCTGTTAAGAGCCTAGCTAGCATTTCTTTGGCAGTCTCGTCGCCATCGATCCAAGCTCTAGCCATGGAAGGCAATTCTTTGTGGAATGGAGATGGAGAGTTTTAGCAACCAATCTAGCTGCGCTCAAACATTGTCTTTCTGGAATGGAAATCTAGAGGGGTTTTCCATGCAAGCAGTGCAGCTTTGAATCAACCACGCTCGCTGCGACTTCAGAACCCCTCAGAAACGGAGGGATGTTTTATAGCCGGCGGCGTGCCTATGAACCAAGCAAGGCAACTAGCTGTGCTCTAACACGCGTACCCCAAGGCTCAGAGCTAACTTGACTTGTTTTCATGTAATTCTGCACGCAGTGTCGCACCTCATTGAACCCGTATCGCCTTTATCGTTTTATCATTTTATTTTATCTTCGTGTTAGCCGCAGAAAAATACACCCGCCATGGTCCACCATGCGC
>JAYJMB010000188.1:0-18388 GCA_036873735.1 Pouteria campechiana
TTTTTCCCCTTGTCCCCCTATAGTGACAATATATATATATATATATATATATATATATATATATATATATATATACATACATATATATATATTTAAAGAAATTTCTTTGTGAACGAAATTATGGTGCAGCATGATAGGGATTGGTCTTCCAATGTATGTGTTGTTTCATTTATTTTATGCTTCTGTCACTTGTGGTGACCTTACTAGTATTTTCTTGGCTCCTTAATAAAATATCTCCACCTTTTCCCAGAGAAGTTCAAGTTTTATTGAAAATGAATTTATAGAAACACATGGATACCTTGAAGCTTTTTGGGTGACTTTGTAATTTGTAATTTGTTCTCTTTTTTCTTTGTAGAAATTAGAGCTTGGACTAAATTTGTTCTCTTAATTTTTTTTTAATTTTTGGTTTTATTTTTAGAATGCTACTTTGGGAGAGAGTTATTGAATGAAGGGGTATGAGACGATGAATGACAAATTGAGTATTGCGTCAAGATGGTCAACTAATAAGGCTATATTCCCACTTAATTAGGGAACTAATGGAAAAATGTAAGGAAGAAAGGAACAGTCTTCACATGGTTTTTAGGACCCCAGAGAAAGTATGTGATAGGGCTCTTAGAAAATCGATGTGGCCAGTGGTGGTGAAGAAATAGCAATTTGTAGATAAATTTGAGATAATTAGAGATATAATGAAACAATAAAAAATATGAGGATTATTAGTGAAGAGATGATAGGTTTATGTTTCACATAAGCTTACGTGTCTTTGCTTTAGTTGTCGATGAGCTGAGTCAACATTAACAAGAATTGATGACATGCTGTATGTTTTTTGCGATGAGATAATTTTGGTAGATGGGAAAAGGGAAGACAGACTAAATCTAGAGAAATAGAGGGATTCTTCTATAGTTCAAGGGATTTGATTGAACTAAAACTAAGTATCATAGAATGAAATTTTAGCAACAATATGATTGTAGATGAAGTGTCAGTTGAGATAGCTAACCAAGAAGTACCCTAAAATAACTGCTTTAGATATCTAGGATTGATAATTTGGAAAGTGTATAGATCCGTAAGGATGTAGCAGATAGAACTCAAGCTAAGTGGAAGAAATAGTGTTGTCCTTTAAGAGCTTTATATGATTCTCGATTTCAAGCTAACTGAAAGGAAATTTTAAGGATAGTTGTAAAACTAATTATGCATTGTAGGGTGGAAAGTAAGGCAACCAATATGTATAAATGACTGTAGCCAGAATGTAGATGTTTAGATGTATCTGTTGCAACACTTGGAAGGATAAAATTAAAAATGAAACAATTTGAGAAAGCCTAATGGTAATATAAATCAGCAATAAGCCGAATAAAAAAGATGTATGCGATTTGACCATTTGCAACAGAGACCAAGAAGGATTTAGTTGTGTGATCATCCGGTATCTATGGTCCAAAATATCAAATGTTATCAATGTTCTAGGGTTTAGAAGCTATCAGTAAATTTTGTTGTAGTTGATGTGTGTTTAAAAAGAATTGACAGAAATTGCCACATTTCTAATTGTAAAAAAATGCTTTATGCTTTGAAAAGTATGCTCAAACACTGTAATTTAATTTATTTCTCAATTTTTGATTGCAGGGTTCAGTTATATTATCAATGAAGGATATCTTTGAAGAATTTTATTTTGAAACACTGAAAGATCATAATGCAAGGATTACATGCATGAGGTAAGATGTAAAGTCAAATTGCTTAGCTCAATTTCAGATTATGGGACAGAGATCTATGATTCCATATGTGCTCTTATACTATCATATTTGCTTTCACCTTTATGGATGCGTCACCCAATCCCCAAAATTAAAGAAAATAAAATAAATAGGACACACATGTGCATACACAAACACACCCACACAAAAAAAAAAAAGTAAGAAAAAGAAAGAAGAAGTCATGACTAGAGGATTTTTGTTTCTTATGTCTTGTATGGCAACCATTAAATTGAAGATTAACTAATGTGGGACAGAAAGCTCTGATAAGATTAAAAAAAAAAAAAAAAAAAAACATGATTTTGGAATGAAGACGCAAATCCTCTCAATATGAGAAATAAGGGAAGAAAGTGTTAGAGAAAAGACAATAAGAGGAAAGATTTACAATGATAGAAAAAGTTCATATTTTTTAAATTCATTATTAACTTGAAAGTTCTAATATATGCTACTCTATTTATAGAAAATAGATACGCAAAGAAAAGCTAATAATATATCAGCATATAGATAGAAATCCTAAAGTTGTGTTTGGTAATGGGAAAAAAAGGTGAAAAACATTTTCACCTTTTCGTACCCCTTTTTAAACACTTTTTGATGTAATTTGATATATTAATTACGTAATAATTCTCATTTTTTATTATTACTTATATTTTTAATCATTATTTCATAGTTTTCTATATAAAAAGGCTAGATATTTTATTTTTATTCACTTCATTTCTAATCATTACCTTTCATTGCATTATATCACTCCTCTTTTCTCTCACTTTTCCATATTATTTTTTTCCACTTCGTTTCCTCATTCCCAAATGGACCCTAAATTAAAAAGCAAAATATTAATCTAAACTATCTGTTAAGTTAATCTTTAATTTGATCACTTGAAGTATATATCAAATGCCAAAATAAAATAATTAAATATCTAAAATTCCTAGTAAAATATCCTTAAAATAATGCAAAATAAACAAACCTAATTTTTTGTGCATAAGCCTCATTACTCTTATCCCATTCTTCATCATTCTCCTCAAATTGAAAAGAAACTCATTATCAAGTAAAGATGATGTTGACTGTTCTCTAATTCTGTATTATGTTTGCAACATAGGTGGCAATTAATGATGTAATTCAACACATCAAATTGGCATCATTTTTATTGGATAACACTTTAGAAAATTGCAGTTGTTTCATCTCTTACCTCTTATCCAATACATGTACTTCATAGGTTTCGAATTCTTTGAAAATGAACATCATATATATCTTGTTTGACAAATTCTTGAATTTTCCCTCACATGATACCTTTGAAAATTTGTCTATTCATTTTCAAAGTAGATTCATTCTTTGGATTGAATTTGATTACTTTTTCCTTTAGATCTTTTAAATTTTTTTAAGTTTGCCAATAGAGACTTTCTCATTAGTAACCAAATGAACTTTTTATGTGTTACTTTGGCTTTGTCAATGGATCATGTGATGAAGGCCTCTCAACAATCAACTCTTTAGATTCAAAGATAGACAATTGATGGTTCTTAGATGCAACAAAGTTTGGAAGGATGCTACTAAATCTTTGAGACTAATCATTCTGAGAACTTCACCCTATTTTAGATCCTTGGTGTTCACCCCTTTGATCTTCAATAACTCTTGTTTGTCTCAGTTGATTGATCAATTCAGCCACTAAGGTTAGTGTTGGAAAAATGTGTTTATTAATAGCATAACTATTTTAGGGAAATCGTAAATATAGGGAAATTGTAAATTTGTATTCCTAGGATTAGGAGATTTATTTTTGGTATGAAATCCCTTGATTGAGGGATTTAATGTAGGAAGATCGAGTTTCATTTTATAGCTTGAATGGTATGTATGTAAAGGGGATTCCTACAGAATTTTATACATGAATGAGAAAAAACTTTTCTCTTTGATTTTACACATGGTATTAGAGCTTTTAACTCAAAATTCTGGGAGTTTCTGGCCTTCATTCTCATCCTTCTTGACCTTCATTGCTTGAGTTGTTTAGCCTTCTTTGCCATCTTCTTCCTCAAGGCCATCGCCCTTGTTCTCAGGACTTGTTAGTGCTGTTGTTTGTTTGTTCGTGGCCTTCATCGCTGCTATGTTGAATTTTTGCGGTTGCTGTGTTGGATTCTTAGCCTTTATTGTTGCCTTAATCTCTACTACTTACCATGTTTGAGATAACTTCCCGTACCACTGCAGTCCAATCTGAGGATGTGGTGATGAACTAGTCCACTGGAGAGTTACAACATATTTAGGTTGCATATTGTTTGAATGAGAAGAATTATTTGAAATGGTCTCAATTAGTTCGAACATTCCTAAAGGGAAACTAAGTCACCTTTTGGGAATGGGACCTAAAAAGGGAGACTCAGGATTTGGCGCTTGGGATGAGGAAGACTCTATGATTATGGCCTGCCTTTGGAATTCAATGGTACTAAAGACTAGTGACGCTTGTATATTTCTGCCTACTGCCAAGGATATTTGGGAGTCAATCTGGTAGACTTACTCCAAAGTTGGAGATGCTGCTCAAGTATATGAAATAAAAGTCAAGAGTCAAGACTACCTCGAACAAACAAGGAAGCAGGTTAAGAATAGAATAGGCTAATCTGTTGAAGGGACTGTGGTAGGAATTGGATTATTATCGGTGCATAGAGATGAAGTGTAATGAAGATGTAGTCACCCTTACAAATTTCATTGAGAAAGACCAGGTGTATGATTTCTTGGCTGATCTTAATGTTGAATTTGATTAGGTTAGAATTCAAATTTTAAGCAAAGAAGAATTGCCTTCTCTGAATTAAGTTGTTTCCATTATCCCAGCTGAGGAGAGTAGACGTGGAATAATGCTTGAACCCCGGTCCAATGAAGGCTCAGCTATGCTGACTAATGCGAAAAACACCTATGGCTCAAAACTGGAGCAACAAACTAATAAAGAAATTGACCAAGCTGCCCAAGTCCTTGAATAGTGAGAGCCAAGAAAATTTTTGAGACAAAATGTGGTGCACTTTTTATAAAAAATTGAGACATACAAGGGAGAAGTGCTGGAAACTATATGGGAAGCCTTCTACAACAAGTAAGAAGTGGAGATATAAAGGTGGACAACAAAGAAACTAGGGCCAAGTACACTTGATAGCTACTCAACGAGGACAAGAAAAGGCTCAAGAGCAAAGAGAGTTCAACAAAGAAGAGATTGAGAGGCTGCGGAACCTACTAGTAACACTTGAAAAGAAAGCCATAGGTACCTGTTCATTGGCATATTCAGGTAAATTTCCTCTTTCACATGGTTTAAATGTCTCAGATAAAACATTTGGGAATGCATGGATTGTTGACTCAAGAGCCACGAATCATATGACACTTTCTTCTTATAAGTTTAGTAACTATGTCCCTTGCTCTTGCAGTAGGAAAATAGCTACTACAGATGGGTCTTTAGCCACTGTAGCTAGTATTGGAGATGTCAAGATTAGTCCCTTTTTTACTCTTAGAGTTGTTCTTTATATTCCAAAGTTGTCCACTAATCTTGTGTCTATAAATAAACTCTCTCATGACATAGACTGCAAAGTAATTTTCTTTCCCACTCACTGACCTGGGATTGGGGAGGATGATTAGATGTGCCAAGGTGTTGGACAAATTATACTTCGTAGAGATATCTCAAAACTTGAGTGTTAGCAAGAGTAAAATACCTCTGTCATTTCTGTCTGAACAATCCCTTTCCAATAAAGATAGAATATGGCTCCATCATCTAAGACTTGGTCACCTTTTGTTTGGAATTCTTAAAGTTATGTTTCCTTCATTATTCAAAGGGTTGGGTAGTGAAAATTTTCTTTGTGACGTATGTGAACTTGCAAAACACAAATGTTTAAGCTTTCCAATTAGTAATAAAAGAAGTTCTTTTCCTTTTGCATTAATTCACAATGACATATGGGGTCCTTCCACTATTCCTAATGTTTTAGGGGCTAGATGGTTTATTTCTTTTATTGATGACTACACTAGGGTCACTTGGATTTTCTTGCTTAAATCCAAATTTGATGTGAGTAATGTCGTCTCCAACTTTCATAACATGATAAAATATAGTTTGGTGTTCATATTAAAAGGTTTCGGTCAAACAATGCAAGAGATTATTTCAATTATATTTTGTGACCATATTCCCAACAGGAAGGGATCATTCATGAATCATCCCGTGTCAACACTTCACAGCAGAATGGAGTGACAGAAAGGAAAAAGGTCACTTGCTTGCCACAACCTGAGCCTTATTGTTCCAAAAACACGTGCTAAACATTACTAGGGGGAAACTATTCTTATAGTTGCACATCTCATAAATAGGTTACCATCATGGGTTTTGGAATGGAGGTGCTCTCCAAATTCTATCTTGTTCCTAAAATATTTGGTTGTGTCCTTCATCCACATTCATAGTCAAAATAAAGGGAACTAGATCCAAGGGCATTAAGATGTGTTTTTTTGGGATACCCTTTTACCAAATGGGGATATAAATGCTATCATCCGCCTACAAAAAGGTTCTTCATTTCTACCGATGTCACTTTTGCTAAAAATGAATCTTACCTCGCTAAACCTTATCTTCAAGGGTAGACCATATTTGTGGAAGATAAGGATAGAGATCTTTTTCTTTTTGAAGAATTACCACTATCAATTGTACCTTCTCATTGCTAAATCCAGCCTAATTTGTCTTCTAAACCTAAACTCGTACCTCTAAGCTCCTCACCAAGTCATGTTCCTCCTGTGAAGAATGGAAAAATGCTATGAATGTTGAAGTGCAGGCTTTGGAGAAAAACAAGACCTTAGAGGTGGTGGATCTACCTAAAGAAAAGAAACTAGTGGGATGTAAATGGGTGTTTACTATAAAATATAAAGCAAATGGCACGCTCAAAAGGTATAAGGTGAGGTTACTAGTCAAGGGATATACACAAACTTTTGAGATAGGCTATCAAGAAACTTTTTCTCCAGTTGTTAAGATGAACATTGTAAAAGTCTTACTGACCCTAGCTGCCAATTATGATTAACAGTTACAACAATTTGATATGAAGAATGCCTTCCTGCATGGGGATCTTGAAGAAGAAATATACGTGAAAATCCCACCTTGGTTCGATAAGAAGCTAGCAACCAATAAAGTTTGTAGGCTTAAAAGGCATTGTATGGGTTGAAACAATCGTCAAGAGCTTGGTTTGAGAGATTCACTAATGTTAGCTATGCGAAATAAACAAAGTCAAGGAGACCATGCACTCTTCATCAAGCATTCAAAGTCAGGGGGAGTTACTATTCTTCTAGTGAATGTTGATGATATGATAGTGACAGGAAATGATGAAAAGGAGGGACAAAGGTTGAAACAATGTTTGGCAAAAGAGTTTGAAATAAAAGAGTTAGGAAGATTAAAATATTTTCCAGGAAATGAGGTGGCTCACTTAAAACAGGAATTTTTTATTTCCCAATAGAAGTATATTACTGATCTCTTGAAGGATACTAGCAACTTAGTATGCAAACCTACAAGCACACCAATAGGCCCCAATCATAAACTTGGAAAGGCAGAGCAGGATGTTGCTGTTGATAAGGAGATGTATCAGAGATTGATTAGGAAATTCATTTATTTACCTCACACAAGGCTTGACATTCCCTATACTCTAAGTTTAATATGTCATTTTATGCACAATCCTAGAGAAGTACACCTACAGGCTGCCTACAGAGTATTGCACTATCTTAAAGGAACTCCAGGAAAGGAATTTTGTTCAAAAGGAATGCAGGAATTGTACTTGAAGCATACATAAATGCTAACTATGCTGGGTCACTAATAATTAGAAGATCTACCACAAGGTATTGTACGTTCATTGGCGGGAACCCTGCAACATGGAGGAGCAAGAAACAAAATGTGGTAGCTTGGTCAAGTGCTGAATTAGAATTTCAAGCAATGGCACTGGTAGTATGTGAGCTACTATGGTTGAAGATCATCTTGGAAGACTTGAAGATTAAATGGGAGGGTCCTACAAGGCTTTACTGTGACAACAAATCTGTAATCAATATTGCACATAATCTGGTGCAACATGACAAAATAAAACACATCGAAGTGGACAAACACTTTATTAAAGAGAAGCTGGATAGTGGTTTAATCTGTACACCTTATGTGTCCATTAACTCTCAACTTGCAAATGTACTTAGCAAGGGATTGAGCAATTTCAAACGATTATCAACAAGTTGGGAATGGATAATGTCTATTCTTCTTCTTGAGGGGGAGTGTTGGAAAAACTTGTTTGCTAGCAGCATAGCTATTTTAGGGAAGTTGTAAATATAGGAAAATTGTAAATCTGTATTCCTAGAATTAGGAGATTGATTTTTGGTATGAAATCCCTTGATTGAGGAATTTAATGCAGGAAGGTCAAGTTTCCTTTTATAGCTCAAATGATATGTATGTAAAGGGGGTAGTATAGAATTTTATACATGAATGAGAAAAAAACTTTTCTCTCTGATTTTCCACAGTTAGTATTTGAGTGTGGAAGGCTTGCATTTGGACTTACAATTGAGATTTGAAGGTTTGCATTTGAGTTTTCATTTGTGTTCCAAAAGATTTGAACAACTATTCTTCATGACTTCTAGATATGGTATCAAACTTAAAATGAACTTAATTTTTGGTGTTGACAACCCACGATCGAGAGGATGGTTGGGCAGTGTGGACAGTGGTGTCCACTAACTGATGCAAAACAATCTTGTGTCAGAAACTGGATACCAAAATGTGGACAGTGATCTCCACTGGTTGATGCAAAAATGTTTTGTGTCACAATGAACACACCCAAAACAAATAGATGAGTACATTGCACAACGCAAAAGCCTTTTGCATTGGCAATGCAATGACAATTTTAAACAGCAAGCTATCTGCTTTTGTGTCATTATATGTGTGGCATGTGCAACTTAAATACTGTTTCTTAGCTGTTCAACAGATGTTTAATCTTGAAAGAAAACATTTAAAGTTGCTAATGAGGTGGTTAGTTACAAGTTTCATACATTTGCTCACCCCAAGCCCAAAAATTGGAATCGTACGCTCAAAGAAAGCTATAAAGTGAGGCTCTCTCCAAGAAAATGGAAGCCAATTTTTTGAAAGAAAACTATAAAGAAGACACCAAAAGCAAACAGATGATTACATTGCATGACGCAAAAGCCTTTTTTGTCAGCAATGCAGTGATAATTTTAAACAGTTAGGTATCTTCTCTGACACAAAAGATTTTTGGGTCAATGATATGGGTGACGTGCAACTTCAGTACCATTTCTTAGCTATTGAACAGATGTTTAATCCTAAAAGATGACATTTAAAGTTGCTAATGAGGTAGTTTGTTACAAGCTTCATAAATTTGTCCACACCAAGCATAAAAGTTGCAATCTTACCCTCAAAGAAAACTATAAATCAAGGGACTCTCCCAGCAAATGGGAGCCAAATTTTTGGGATAAAAGTAGAGATTCTGACACTTTATTCTTTTTATTCACAACACTTTATTCTTTTCATTCACAACCCTGAGAAAGTTGAGGGAGAAGAGAAGAAAATGGAGGTCATGATAGAGGTAAAGAGCTTTCCCAATCTCTAGTCGAAGGGGTACTACACGATTATCTATGAATTGCACTACACGATTATCTATGAATCGAGGGTCTTGTCCCCATAGTACGATGTTGGGAGGGTTTTTCTTGATCAAAAAACCTCCTATTGAGTAAGATTGAAGCAATTTGTGGTGCGTCTTGAGAGAGACTTTTCCTTTTTGTGGTTTTTGTTGAATTTTAGTTGGCCACATTCCATCTTTTTGAAGCTAGTTAGGATTGTTTTATTTCATTTTGGAGCATCTGCATATTTAATGGATTGTTTGATGAAATGTCCCATTCATAATCTGTCACAGGAAATAGGTGATTAAATCAACTCAGTTAGATCTTTTGCCAAACACCTTGTTGGAGATCTATTATAAGGTGCAATGGGTGTTTAAGCCTTCCCATTTTAGACTAGGTGGACCAGTTTTATTAGAATTATTTTACATTATAACTTCGTTTTGTAGTGACTCCAAATCCAAGCCATACTTGGCTACCATTGTTTTTGTAAAAATTTTAAATTTTTTCTTTTTAATTTTAAATAAGACTTTTTACAAATTTCAGATTTGAAGGGGCTTTCTAAAATTTATGAAAATAAGGATTATCTTGCAAATTTAAGAATTTTAGGGGTAAAAATGCAATTTTAACAAAATAATAGGATTTTTTTCCAATTTTCAAAAACTCAGGGTCTTTGTTTAATTTTCAGAAATGCAGTAACCCTTTTAAAAGTTTAGAAATTAGAGAGTTTATTCTGTAAAAATTCCATATGGACTAGTTTACAACATTGTCAAAATTATAAACTTTTTAATAAATTTTGAAGTAGGAATTTAGTTTCGAATAGTAAAATTGAGGGTATTATTTTGTAAAAAGCTCAAAATACCCTTTTGATGGCTTCCTTGACTCTCATTCCTCCTCCTGCAGGGCCCTTACATTCCTGTTAAACAACGGCAATTTTTGATGGTTGGATAACAACAACAGATGGCTTGTGAGAAGCAGAATTAAGGACGGCAACCTTAATAGCAGGATTCAACAAGGTACGTTGGCTGGAAATAAAGAGAAGGCCGATTTGAATGAGTGTAGTCTTCATGCTTCATTCTCCTCCTTTTAGGGATGTGGTTCTGGACGACAAACATGGCTTTGGTGGTTGAGGTGCGGGAATTGACGATGTTGGATCTGTGATGAAAGGATGATCAAGAGCCTTCGTATTGTGTTTCTTCTTCTTAGCAATGATGGTGGGTTTAAAGAACCCCTAGATCAGTGCCTAGACCTCCCATGTGGACTGCGCATGCAGCTGAAGACCAAAAAACTTAAAGCAACATTGTTTTGTAAGTGTCGTACTACTGAAATTGGCTTATCATGCGTGCAGACAGCATGTGCCTTATGGATGGAAGATGCAAAGAGTGTGAACTCAATATCTGGTTTGGCTCTGTTTGGGATCCAGGCTTCGGCTTTGATATCAAATGGACAGAAAAGCTTTGATAAGATAGAAAAGTGAAGATTTTGGAAGAAAGAGTAAGACCCTTTCAATAGGGAAAAGAAGGAAACAAAGGATTAGGGAAACGGATGAAATAAGAGGAAAGATTTTAAAGAGACAGACAGAAAGAAAAAAACCTGTAAATTTTCAATTCATCAACGACTTTGAAAACTCTAATGCATGATACCTAATTTATAGGAAATAGATATGTTGGGGAAAACCCTAATACATCTGCATATGAATAAAATCTTAAGTAAACTAAATAAAACTCTACATAAAAATATCCATCAAGTCGATCTATAATTTGATCAGATGATGCATACATCAAATCTCCAAATAAATAGTTACATATCCGAAATTCCAAATAAGACGTCACTAAAATATGCGAAATAAGTTAACCATAATTTTCATCGGCCTTACTACTCCTATTGTGTTCTCCATCACTAACAAGGTTGTAGGTTGTGCCATATGACTTGTATGGATTCGTGCTCTTTTTTTTAAAGGTGTCCCAACCAATATTGTTACTCTGGTGAGCTCCTTTTGACAATATCTTGGAAGCTTCAGAAGATGACAGGAGGACACCATGAATCGAGGAGACTAGATTTGTTTACCTTCATTGTGCATCCATGGAAAGAATGTTTACAATGGATGCTTCAGTGTTAAAAGGACTAAGATCTCCTTCTCATAAATACAACTTTCAGGTCTTAGAAAAGCTCCTTGTTTGGGGTGTAAAAGTGGGATTTCCTCTTTCAAGAGGATTATGTGAATAATATTTATGGTTCCGGAGAGATTCATATCATCCTCAAAGCTATATCACCATGTGGATCATACCATGCCGTTCTGCCCTGCCTTGTATCATATCTAAAACTCTTTAACTTTAATCAACTCACGAGAATCAAGTTATGTGATGAATCAAGCTATGTAATGTCCTCATTATTTTTTCATCACACCATTATGCTAAGATGAAGGTGATGAGACAGTAAGGTATGGACTATTAAATGGTATTGGTGGGAGACATGTCCTCTCATTGTTGATCCTTAGCCCATAATGCAAATAACATCAGATTGGAAGTTAGTATGGAACTTCTGCCATAGTATTATCATGATTCATAGAACTTTAGCACGGGAAAATCAATTTCATTGGAAACCACCTCCTAAAGTTGGTGGAAATTCACAGCTTTCGCCCTTAAGGTTCTGTTTTGTCAATGTTTTAAAAACCCTTATGTGTTTGGTTTGAGGAAAAAGAGATGAAAATATGAGGAAAAGTAAAAGAGGTGGAAAAAGGTTCGTGATGATATCAACAATAAAGTGAATAAAGACAAAATAGATAAAATTTTTTTGATAAAAATAAATATAATGATATGAAAAAATAGGTTAATTATGGGTACACACCAGTCTAGAGAGGAAAGAAAAATGGCTTTGTCCTTTCTTTTTTTGAAAGGATTCTTTTACTCTTCTTTTCCCTTAAACCAAATTTGTGTTTGGATAGTGAGAAATATTAGTGTAAAATGCAAATGTAAAAGGTAGTATAAAAAATTTCCAGCAGGATAGGAAATGATGTTAAATACAAAGTAAATAAAGTCAAAGCAGATAGGGGCCAATGATGAGAAAATAGGTAATAATGAAGCAAAAGTATGATTGGTAAGTGTGAGTGGATGGATTGGGTGAATGTTACATCAATTTATGGTTTACATTTACCTGATCATTTACATTTACTCAAATGCACCCTTGTTGGAGAAATTTTCTCTGAATACTTGCAAAGTTAAGGAAGCAAAGACTGAATCTTAAAGATAAATCCTTACTCCAATTTAAGTGCTCTAGATTGCGAATCTTGACTTGATCATCAACATTGCTCCAGTTTTTAGATTTATTCTACCATTTTCCTTTTGTATCTAAGTGGTGAACTGCTTTGACTCCTCAACCCATGATGCTGTAACTTTAAATTGTATTTCTGCCCTCAATTAATTACCATCAAATTTCTACGTTATGCTTTTTTCTTATTCTTTGTTAGATAGGATCCTTAAAGTGTTTGCCTGCCATATTAGGGGAACACTTTCTTTCTTTCCTGACAATTTTTGTTATGTAGAGAACTGAGTGTCGTTTTGTTCCCAGACTTTTTTCCAACAAGGATACTTGGTTCCGAAGTGAAGCACAAAATAACAACAATGTTTTGGTAACTGCAAGCTGTGACCGGACCATTCGTCTATGGTGGAAGGTAATTAATTAAGGTCAAACGAATTTCATATTAAGTCATGTTGACCTTTTTCTGTGTAGAAAATGTGCGTATTTTATCAGTTTATTGAATCTATTTGAAAAAAAAACCAGGATTTCAGAGCTGAAAACATTTTCTTCTTGCTGCTTTGGATTCAAACCTATGATGTAATGTGCTTGTGTGGTACCTGTAACACAGCAGTTAGTGGTGTTATCTCGTGGCTAGAATTTTGGAACCATTTTGTGAGACTATGAATCACATGGCATGATAGATAGACTGATTAGTGATTAGCCACCGTGGTGGCTAGGTAACCACAGAACTCCACCCAGTCAATGATGATGATGGTCAAATGTGAAAATTAATGTTGATTGACCCATGGCCTGCTGAATTGGTGAAATGGCCCATCATGTAAGCTATTGGTTCCAACAGATTCTGGGGGCTGCTTAATCTTCATTATAGGATGCATCCATTGAACTTGTACATTTCACCATGCTGTTCGCAGACATAAATAGGTACCATTAGTGTTTAAGAGGTGGTGGTACAATGCTATTTGATGGTTATGACACATCTATCAGTGGTAGTGTTTAGCTATCGTGGGGTTTAATCTGTTGGTTGTTTGTCGCCTGCAGTTTGTTTGAAAACTGTCTTGACAAATGTCCATTGCTTGTTCCCCACTTAGAGCTCGTCTATTGACAAATGTCCATTGCTTGTTCCCCTCTTGTGTGTACATACTTCATCATGTTGGCATCATTGTGGCTTCTTATGATATTTCTTTTATCCTAGGCGATGGCTGATTGCAAGAGCATAGTCAAGGGAGGTTAAGAATGGTGCACGATTTTTTGTATACTTGTGTATTATTTGTGAAAACCTAGATTTACTGTGATGAAGACTAGAATATCATTGGGTGGCAAAGGTGCTGAAGAATTCTAAAAGAAATTTCCTGCCTCATGTGCAGCAAATATTCATCACATGATGTAAAATGAAGATGCCTATACCAAAAATTGATGTAGAACAAAAATCTTTTGTAGAATAACATGGATGTAGACTTTAGAAGAAAGAGGCAGACCTTTTCAATGATGGAAAAAAGAGAAGAGTTTAGGAGATGACAATAGAATAGAGTAAGAATTTGAGAAGAAATAAAAACTCGAGAAGGGGAAAAGGATTAGAATAGAAAAAGTAAAGAAATTGAGAACAAAAAGAAAGAAGAATTAGAGAAAGAAAAGATTTCAGAAACTTAACTTTCAATAATCAAACTGAATTCAATCCTAATATGTGCTATCGTATTTATAAAAAATTGATACACAAAATAAAACCCTAATTTAATTACAAATAAATAAAAAATGTAAATAAAACGCTAATCTAAACCAACCATCAAGTCGATCTATATTTTGATTGCTTGGTGCATGTAATATATCCCAAATTAAGCAACTAAGCATCTAAAATCTCAAATATGCATTTAATAAACTAGATCCTACTGACTTCTTTATGCCTAAAATAAATGTCCACTAATGTTCCACATCATTTTCCCTAGCTTGAAAGAAACTTGTTCTTCAGTTTTGAAGTTGAAGTCAACCATACACCAACTTTGTAACATATTTTCCTTTGCTTCATTGAGAATTGATGTAGTCCCCCATATTGAATAATTAAACTGCATCTCTTTAGTCTTCTCGTAGCAGTGAATTCCTTTTTTCATAATTTTTCTTTATCTTCTTGCCCGTTCCTTGTTAACTTATTTTTCCATTTGATATGCTTTGTTAGAATCTCTAAATTTCATGGTCATTGGTTTTGTTCTGAAGTCATATATCAAAATTCAAACCATCACAATACTTCTTCCCATGTTGATCAATGGTCATCCTTATCTTGCATTTGATCATTAAATCATAATATTACTACAAATATTCTTATACACTTTGTTTACCTTGGCGCAATTTGTGGAATTTTCTTATAGAATACTACTATTGAGTGAAGCAAGCCTTTCCCTCAAAGTTGCCTTCAATTCCAATTACTTACGAATAATAAAATGGCCAAAAAATCTTCAAAGTTGGTTTAGTTCTATGTTGTAGATCTCTTACACTTCTGGTTAGTTTTGAAGCTGCAAAATATAACTTTTCATTTCCACTCAAGTCATTCAATCCAAAATAACACTCCACAAACTTCACTCAAACATTGAGATTTTCAATACCTAGTTATTCAATGTGATATGGAATTTCTTTGACATGACTTTGAAATTGCGCATCTCTCTTCTTGACAACTAGAATGATCATAATTATAATCACTTGCAATTGGAATAGGTTGAGGGATTAATAAGAAAATCTTCTCATTGATCTGGTTCAAAAAAACTTGACTTGGGCTGAATAAGGTTTTTCTGACTTTTTTAATGAGTTTTTGAAACTCGAAAAGGGACTTTCTTATAATTCTAGAAATAGAGTCTATTTTGCAATTTTGAAAAATCTTGGGAATCAAGTGCGATTTTACAAAAGTGTGGTTGTTATGCAAAATTTCAAAAATTTAATTGCTTGTTTTGTAAATTTCAAAAAGTCAGGGATCCTTTTGCAAATTTCAAAAATTAGAGTTGCCAATTTGTAAAAATATCAGATGGGACCAGACTGCAAACAAAAACAGTTCATTGTATTTTGGAATTTGAAAATTAAGTGCCTTTTTATAGTTTTTAAAATTGCAGGGACTTTTTTGCTCAAGAAGGTTAAACAGTGAGTTTCAATGGGGGCTTCTGCCTTTCTTTCACAGTTGCACTTTTTGAGTTTTAAAGACACCCAGATCTTCCTCAAAGAGTGCTAAGCAAGATGAAGGAAGACAGTAATCAATTGTCGTTTGCACATGGTCAACTGGGAAAAGAGGAATCTGTTCATACTGCGAGCTGTGAAAGTGATTTCAATGCAATGTCTGGCAATGACAGTTTGCATAGTAGAAGGGAACTCATCATTGCTCTTGAGCTGGAATGGATTTCTGCAACTACAAGCCAGAGTGGTGCAAAACTTCAGTACTAGAAGGTGCGGCAGCAGTTTCTAATGGAGCTGGAGGTAGCTTTTGATTGCTCTCATCGAAATGTTAGTGCGGTTTTGTATGTAGTGCAACAGGAACCCACAAACAGCAGTACGGCTGCGTGCATGGATGTGGGGATTTGATACCAAGCTTTCAGCTCTCATCGAAATTCAAGTGTCAGCTCTGATTGAGATGTAGGCTTTGCTCTGAGATCTAGGCTTTGGTCTGATGCCAATTTAATGTAGAATGAAGAGCATTATGCTAAATTGATGTAGAATAAGAAAGGTCTTGTAAAATGACAACGGAAAGACTTTGAAGGAAAGAGGTAGACCCTCTCAATGGGGGAAAGGAAAGAAGAGTTTAGAAAACAAGGTTGCCTATGGGAATGGGGGAAAGATGTGGAGAAAAAAAGAAATGTGGAAAAGTAAGAAAGAAGAGAGGAAGTCATGTGATGTTATATAGGGTAATGATTAAAATAAAGTAAATAAAGACAAAATAGGTAGACTTTTTGTATGAAAAGATATGAAATAATGATTGAAAATATATATAATAATGGAGAAAAGGATAATTGTTAGGTAGTTAAGTTATTAAATAAATCACATTAAAAGATGTGTAAAAAGGGATGGAAAAAGATAGAAAGTTTTCTACCCTTTTTTTTCTCATTACCAAACACACCCTAAGAATAGATAAAAGAAGAATTTAAGGAGGGAAATAAGAATAGAAGATCTTATGAAGGAGAAAAGGATTAGATAGAAGCAAAGAGCTTGAGAAGAAGAAGACAGAAGAATTATGTAGATAAGATATATGAGAAACTGTGCTTTCAATAATCAAACTGCACTCAGCTCTAATACATTCTATTATATTGAAAGAAAACTGATAAGCAGAATAAAATTCTAATGTAACTATATTTAAATAAAAATCATAAATTGAATACTAATCTAAAGAAATGATCAAGTTGATCTACATTTTGATCACTTGATTCACGCATTAGATTCCAAAATGAAGCAATTAAACATCTAAAGTCCTAAATATGCACAAAATAAACTAGATCCTATTGAATACTCTATGCCTAAAATAAATGTCTAATCATATTCTGCATAATCAAACATCTATAAGACTAGTTTGAATTCATTGCAATCTCCAGTCATTTCTATCTATTTTGCCTTCAATATCTGTTATGGATGGTTCATTATAGCATAGTTTCATGTTGTCAAATTTGTTACTTGTCGGCAAATGATTGAATTGGCAGTCATTTAGTAGAAGCTGCCCATAAACACAGAATTTATTGTTGATTAGTTATAGTTTGGTATTTATTATCATTTAAGAATTCATTCTTTACTAATAAATTAGTGGGTGGGTCTTTTACAATAAACTTTATCTGGTTTTAAGTTATTCTTGAATCTTGCTGTCTCAGGGATAGACTATGTCAACATTTGTGTCAGGCTATAATCAGGGCTATTCTACATTAACATTTAGTGAGGAACTGGAAATTATTCTTAGAGAATACTGTAATGTTTTTTGCTCGGAAACATTTGGGCATTCATCTTCATTTACTGTGTGATCTTCCATTGGTAATTACTAACAAGATAGAGCTTGTCCTGGTAGATTTATAATCTTGTTCCCCGGTGTTTTCTCCTTAAGGTTTGGCTGGGAGTTGTGAAGTATCCATAGCTGTGTCTCAGATTACAAGCTGTTTGTTTTACCTTCATAAATTTATCTATATTTCCATATATTTATGTGTAGGGCCGTTCACAATGTTGTTTTAGGGGTCATAGTGGCCCAGTTACCACTCTTTTAGATAAGCTGCTTGGGGATTTTGGTGGTGAAGTGCTTGCAAGTGGAGGAGAAGTTGGTACTGTTTGTCTTTGGTCCCATAGTTGTAGTGGGAAATGTGGACAACAAGCTTTGAAGAGCACACTTCATGGGCACGAGAAACCCTAGCATTGTTATCAGTTTCTGGGTATGACCTTCTTTGTTCTCTTTTTATCCAGTAACGGGTTTTGAATATGAAATCTCTAGTATCATTAGCATGTGTCTTTGCATTTGGTTTTGTTTATGTTGAAGCTTTGTCTTTGTTTCATGTGTAAATTAATCACTTTCATAATCTTTTGTCAAACTTTCTTCATAAATATTATAATTTAGGGATGTGATCTCATGAAAATGTTTTTACCACAGTGGTGATGAAAATGCTCCATTTTTTATTTTAAAAATAGATTCTAAAAATTTAATTCATTCACTACAAGGGAAACAGTCAAATGCAGCCACTATTTTCGCTGCATTTGATCAAAATTTCACTGCATTTGGTCAGATGCAGCCAAAAAAATTTGTTGCATTTGTTCATAATTTTGCTACAATTGCCTCGTCGCATCTAATCAAATGCAGCGACTTTGATGTTGCTGCGTTTAGGCAGATGCGGCCACTT
>JAYJMB010000189.1:0-18388 GCA_036873735.1 Pouteria campechiana
CAAATCCTTGAGGTCGATGGGGAGGTTCCTAATAAGGATGCCCTTGGGCCAAAGAGGACAATAGTACATGAGTACCCTGTTTTGGTGGGTGTACATGACGGGCTCGGTGAAGTTCCATGTAAGGATGCATCAGGACAAAACCATGTGGGTGTGTGCCCAAAGCGGACAATAATGCACTGGAGCCCCGAGTTGTTACACTCACAACATAATCTTATCCCATCACAAACACCTACATAGGCCAGAATTTTAGCCACCCTGTAATGGCAGGGTGTGGAAAAACATGTGCTCCATATTATAATAATGACATGCAAGTTATCATGATTCATACATGCTAAATTTATATTAATTACATCACCACTACTTCTTATAAATTACATGTTATAATAAATTCCAAAATATGACAAAAGATAGATAGGTTTAAATCATTAGGGGTTAACCCTCTCTTGAGCTCCAACCTCATGTTGGGCTCCGTCCACGAACCTGTTATCTAAAACATAATAAAATATAGTAAGTTCGAGGAACTCAGTAATCAAGTAAACAATTAAACGGTAATCAATAAAATAACACTATGAAACAACATATCAATTTATGCCATTGGAACCACTATTAGTATAGCAATAACCAATCATACCATAGTCACTAACTACCTGAAGTAATTCACTCTATTCTACTACCAAACACTTTTCCTATTTATCCATTTCTTTCCACTAATCATCATAGTCACTTCATCATATTTCTCTCTACCCAATCATAATTAACTTGCCTCCATTCAGTATCGATTATTGAGGAACCATAGCCAAATAAATAAAGTGGATGTAGCCAGTAATAAAATGAACTTTGTTATAACCTAGTGGACATAATCACATGTTATAGATGTTTTTAGATATACATAATCTCTTATCATTCAGTCTTTCTGCTTTTATTATACCTTTTTACCTCTTCGATATACGATCAGTTTCTTCCTATAATCCCACTTACAAATGTGGCAAGATTCATGATAGCATTATCATTGCCACCTATGATACCTCACCTACACTAAAGCCCAAGGATGTCAGGGTAACCATCTACATTTGTTGAGGTAATCATGCGTAACCTTTAGTGATATATATTGTAGGGGTTTGATCTTAATTTAGCTTATACATAATGATTCTTCCACATTAAGTCCACCATACTGCCACCCTGGCAGCCGTCACCCTCAAGGGTGTCATGTCTTTTTGTAATTCCATAGGGCTGGTGGTCGCCTGTCAATCTGTCCACTATGCCACGTCTAAGGCTCTCACACAATAGGCTAACTCTAGCCTCTTCGCCATTCTTGGCAGCCATATTGACTATAAATAATAACCATAATCTCGGTGAGCACACAACTCAATGGAACTAATTCATACTTTTACTAGCATTTTCAAATAACACTTATGTTTCCATTGATATCTGAATCAAACATATACATCATAAATCTTATTCAAGTAGTCATACTTGGCAAGCATTCGAGCACAAGTTCATTCAAGACTAATTTAGCAAGCACTTAGTTCCAAACATATAACAATCTATCCTCTTGTATCATCATACATATCATTCAATCTTTATCTACACCGCAAGTACAGTCTATATTTCAAATAAGGTTAATTTTCATAATTCATGCAAAAGTATACACAATATTTGTTTAAGTTAGAATTTTATAATTTATATGCATCCCAAATTCATTTCATGTATGAACAACATCCCATTACTATGTTAAATTCTTTTAAAAAGATTCAAGCACCAAATTCTCAATTAATTTCTAGACTCCATGTCGTACTAAATCATTGTATTAATTTCAAATGCTTACATGGGTTAATTACTCAATATTGATCATTCATAATGTTTGTCTTAAGGACTTTTTTCTATTCCATCTATTTCTCATCATATTTCTCACCTAAAAGTACTTAAAATACAAAAATATAACATATGTAGTCAAAACTAACAAAATAAGAAAAATATAAAATTTTGGCAAGAGTCACTATTCACATCAAGTTGGGTGCAAAGGCGCCCAATCTGTTGGAAAAATAGATTGGGTGCAGGTTGGTTGGGTGCATTGGCAGGCGCCTAATCTGCTAGAAAGTTAGATTGTTGTGGAGTTGTTTGGGCGCATAGGCACCCAATCTACTAGCTAATTTCTGCACCTTGTTCATTTGCATTGTAATTCACTCCTTTCCTTTCCTAAATGGCCTGTTTTCCTATCCTCCATTACTATACATTGGATACAAAGATAACTATATAAGTATGATGATGCTAATGAGGCAAAACTTAATAACGTTGTTCCAAAACATTCAATGAACTTATATGTAGAATCAAACGCTTAGTTTAATATCCACACATTGATATAAGTCCATAAAAGCAAACTTATTCTCCATATTCTTAACAATCTCTTATTACTAATCCAAGTTATATATATTCCTAGAACCCAATCCAATTAATCTAATTTCCATTCACTTCAAAATCGTACCACAATGACTAAAATGCACTCATAGAGAATATCAATTCCATTCACTTCAAAAGTCATACAACCATGCTCAAAATTCAATCATAGAGAATATCAATTATAAATTTCAAAAGAGAAACCTACTTTCCCACCTATTTCACCTTACTTCCTCTCTTTCTACATCTTCATTTCCTTATTGATCCTATACATAGTTTATCACATGTTAATACAATTACTCTCAACCAAAATATATAATTCATACTCAATTTGTTCTTACTAACAAAACTATTGTATTTTGTCATTCATTTACAGATCAATCCACCAATCTTTACTTCAGTACAACTCATAACTACATATTATGCTTCCTACTTTACATAATAGAATATCAGATAGATATCAAACATTCATGATTTACATTATCTTTACATGCATCAATTATATTCAAAAATGATTCATACCACCCCAAATAAGTAATTAACATAGAAAATGGTAAGTATCAAAATAACTTGCTTACCTTATGCTCAACCTATATTCTTTTGCTTTCCCTTAAATTCTGAAAAGCCCAGTCTAGCTCAATGATCCACTGTCCTATATACAAAACACATCCCATTAGTGTCTAGTCTATTTAAACTTCAGAATGCCTTATTAACTTTCACCCTAATCCCATTTCATAATTCAACCCTTCCTAAGGTTTATTCCCTTCTTCATTTGGAGTAATTAAGAATCAATATCAAGGGCCCCTCTCTTATAGTCATTTTATCAAATACATAATAGGCAATCTTCAAAATTCTAACTTCTTGTCATTGACAACATGAGATTTCTTTCCCAAATTACATTTACACCTGTTCTAATATAAATCACATCTCAATTAATAATTGTTACACCCAATTTGCCTTTTATTCCTTATTTCCCCCATTTTCCACTCAATTCCAAAAACTATGTATAAACTGAAGATCACTTGATTTACTTAGCAAGAATTGACAAATAGCAGCAAAGTTAACTTACCGCTTGATTTTCTCTATTTAGAATCCACAAACTTGAGTTGTAATGCTAAACCCTTAATTTTCCTACAATTAATTTGATTCTACCATCCCCAAATCTTGAGTTTTCTTCATGCAAAATCACTGCAACCCACTTATCATTGATTTCCCCATTAAATTTCGATCACAAGAGCATAATAGAGGAGCTAGAGAGATGGCGTGGAGAGAAGGAAAGGGAAGTAACAAAAATGCCTAAATTTTGGGGTTGGTGGAGTATTTTATACCTACCACCCCATGGTGCTCCAGTAGTGCACACCCCCCAGTACATAGGTGGCCCATCTATAATGTCTATTAGCTATGTTTTTCCTAGTATTTCCTTACAATTTATCAAAATAGATAACTATTGCTCATGTCCACCACTAATTTCTTCTTTTATCAGGCAATTTTCCTCCAATTTCTAAGATTACACATGTTCTATCCATTTGTAACTATACAAATACTTACATCCTTTCCCAGAATTTTTGAGGCCTCATAGTGATCCCCCCGATTAAAAAATGAATCCTTGTTGAATTTTTCCATTTTGCCTGTTTTCTTTTCCTTTCGGCATTTTTCTTTTCAATTCCCCTAAAATTATCTTCTTTTGCTTCACTCATACCTCTCAAGCAACCATGTGTATAGATTATATCTCTTAATAGGTCAAACATAGTTTTTTTAGGCTTAAAAAGGTTTGGATGATAAATTTAAAGAAAGAAAATTTGAATGATAGTCTTTCACATGCTTTGCATATGCCATTCTTTCATTAAGGTTCAACAGGGACACTAGAGACATTGATGTACTAGGTTAGATTGAAAGGCTAAAACTAATTAAGGAATGCCTAAATCATTCCCAAGTAAATATGTTATCTAAGATTTTGCCTTGAGGAATAATCAAACAAGTTCTGCTATGCTTATGTTAAACAAAATATTTTACTGAATTTATAACATTATCACTAATCCACATACACTTCACATGATCATGACATAAAGTTCTTAATGAAAATTTCATCATTCATGAAAAAGGACTTATCAAAATAATCATTAAGTCATAAGGTAATGCTTATCCTTCCTTCTAAATCATGTGCAATGGAAATAAAAAACTAAGCATATGTTACTTATTATCAAAAAAGAATACCATTCAGTTTTGAATGTTTTAGCACAACTGCTCTTGGATTTTCTTGGCTAAGACATAAGAAAGTGAAGCTCTTTGGGAAAATTATACCTAAATTCAAAAATAATTTTCCAAAAAAACTAAATGAAAATCCCCAAATACCCCCAAAATTAAATGAAACATTGTCCTCCATCTGAAAAAAATTGCATAAGGAGGAAAGAAACTTCGTTTTTGTGGTATATTCTCTTTTGATGGTGGTCAGAGGTTGCTTTTGATGGTGGAAAGAACTTTTGATGTCCTCAAAAAGAGATTATCTATGATCATGAAAACCAAAAGGAACCTAAGTAAAAAGAGAAAACAAAACAAAACCAAAAGGAACTAAAAATCCTAAGAGAGAAGGGATGAGAAGTAATTCTAATTTATAGTCTTTAGTTTGACTTTCTCCTTCTTTACTCAACATCTCTGATGTGGATTTTAACTTTTTGATGCTCAGGCTCTTCAAATCATGGTATCAACTTGCAAAAATTTTCAAGTACACCTAGATCACACAATACCTTTTCAACCACAAAATTCCCAATAGCACATGAAATTATGAAGCTTCTCAAATATTTGAGCTTCTATTGCAACTTTCTCTAAATAATGGAACCATACTCTTCAATTAACTTCACAGTTTTGTAATCCTCTAGCTTCCTTTTATTTGTTAAGATCTCCTTCAAGAATTTAACATAACTAGGCATCTATGCTAAGGCATCTGCAAAAGGAATGTTAATATGCAATGTTTTAAGCACATAAAGAAATTTAAAAAATTTCTTATTCATTTTATGCTACTGGAGTCTCTAAGGAAAAGGAATTGAAGGCACATTTAGCTTTGGATTGTCTTGAAAAAGTTTACTCTTTCTTGCCTCTTTTGGTTATTTAGCAATTTCTTCTTGTTTCTTCCTTGGAAGCCTCTTATTGAACATCTTCTTCTTTCAACTATTTGCCACTTCTTAGGGTTACAGCCTTTACCTTTTTAATTGGATTTGTTTTTGTGTTGCTAGGCAAAGAACGCTATTATTTTCTTGATAGTGTATTTGCCAACTAACCAACTTGCCTTTACATATTTGTAATTGACGCCTCTATATTTCTGATTAATGCCTCTTGATTATGAAATCTCATATTTGTGTTGTTCATGAAGTCTTGTGTGCTGCTGGCAAGTTTGGTGACTATCTCTTTTAGATTGGTTCTTTTTTCTTCCAATTGCTTCAATTATAGTGGTGTTCTCATCGCATTTTTAATTGCTCCATGAAAGTTGGGATGATTACACCACCTTGGGTTGTAGGTGTTACTATAGAGGTTGTTCTTCTGCCTGTGAAAATTTCCAACAAAGTTAGCATTCTCTCGAGGCTATGCAAAAGTGTTACCAACCTAACTTTCCATGCTAGAGTGTCCTCCACTGCAGAATTCACATATCACTCTTTCAAATTTCATTGCTCAAACATTCATGTTGTCTATCTCTCAGTTCATGCTTCAAACTATTCAGTGAGTCCAATGAGAGCGTCCACTTCATGTATTCCAATAGATCTTTGCATTGGTCACCTCTTAGTAGGCCACTGATAACTGTTAATTGTTATTTCCTCTTCAAGGATAAAAATAAACACACAAACTAGAAACTAAACACAAAAGAAAAACTAAAGTAATACAAACCTCGATTAGTATTGATAATAGTGTGTAATTTCACTAACTCCCAACAAAGGTGCTAAAAACTTGTTGGGTCTCATGCAAGTACACACAATCACAAGTAATATAGATATGATGCCCTCGAGGAGTTGTTCATTATGCACTAAATACCAAATTTATATCAGATTTGTATTATCTGGTCAAGTGAATTACAATAGTTGCTATAAGAACTAACAATAAAAATGTCAAAAACACATTTCAAAATCAGTTGAAAAATAATCAATGAGACAGATATATAGGGAGTCAAGTTCACCTAACAAATTCACTTGTATTGATGTATTGCATTGATCAGATTATCATTCCTCTCATTATCAATTAGATGCACTAAAATATCTACCACCCTTTCTCAAGTGCTATGATAGGTGTGCCAATGGATGTAATCTACTATGTCTCCATGCAAATGAACATCAATAAACCCATTAAGCTTAGGCATCTATGTGTGATATATGTGCTTGAAAGGTCATACTCACATGGATTGCACATGTACAATGGCTATCTCTAGTCATCATTGCAACATTCATTCTTCTATTCAAGAGTTTATTCCTAATTAATCTTTCTTAAGCATAAATTAGAAATCTCAATTCATGCATATGGAGGCCAATCACATACATGCATTAAGCATGGAAAGAAAGAAACAATGAAAAAGAAGATAATCTTAATCAAAAATCAAACATCAATACAAGTTTCATCGCTAGAATCCATCTCACCATATATAAGAAAATTAGAACATCATAATTGAATTAAAATCAACTAAATGATTAATAAATATTATCATGAATTAAATGTAAATGTTGATTTCAAATACAATAGATGAACTAAATTAAAATAAAAAGAATATCAAAATTGTACCAACTCTTTCCCTTTGATGCTTTCTCAAAATATCCTTGGATGTGCAAGGATATGCACTCCTTCTCTCCACCCCTGTATGGATCTCTTTTCCACCATAAAAACTCTTTAAATAACCCAATTTGGGGTTTGTTTGCACCTCCATATGGATTACCAAAGTTATTTTTCATAAACATTATAAAAACTTCTGAATATATCAACTTTCTGCATTGATGGGTGCTGGGGTGCCCAAACTAGGTGTTGGGGAACCCAATCCCTGTCCAGCATGTCGAAATTCCAATAGCTTGGGCGCTAGGCCACACAAAGTTTGTCCACATCTAAGCAATTTTGGTATTGTTACCAAAACTTTCTCATCCGATATTAAAATCATGTGATTCTTAATTCATTGGATAGATAATTTGAAGGACTACGTCTTTCTTATTGAATCCTTTTCCCAAATAAGTCTCGATCTATACCAAAATGGCCTTCAAGTGATGCCTTTTCATAATCAATAGTTTTAACACATGAAACAAAAACTAACTCGATTAAATGTACTATATAGTCAAAACCAATGAAATTACATTAATTGAGGATTAAAAATATGTGAATTTATTAAAACATGACAAACTATGAGCTTATTAGCATCCATATCTCTTTATCTCAAATGATTGATCTTTGAATGACTACTTTCTCAATAATATAGTGCATGATGAGCGCCCTTATGATTTTGAAAGTATCACCAAGTGCTTAACTATTAAAAGCCTTGTATTGATTGTGATAGGCTCCTAGAGTCCTAATATGAAAGGCTTCAATTTTTCTTTATTTAGTCAAGGTGTTTAAAAAATAATAATAGACACCATTCTATTCATTAAGGATTGCAAGTAGTGATTTACTTATTGTACAAACTTATGATATCAAATTTTGAATCTATTAATGAAGATCATGTGCAATGCATTTGTAAGTGTTTACTGGAAGGATTTGAATGATTTTCTCATTTCAAGCAAGTGAAAAGAAAGGAATTTTCACAAGACGAACTCTTAAGTATATGAAATGAGAGATGGTGAAGAAGTTTGAAAGATCACAGCTCTACATCACAAAAAATGTGAAAAAATTGCAAGAGTTGAAAAAGGGGTGACCAAGGATCTAAGTTTGCAATACTTGAATACTTGAGTAATGAATGTAGAGACAATATATATTGCACAGCTGTATGTTCTTGATATTTGAAATCTAAATGCACAAACAAATAGCATATTAAGAATAGATATTACTTGCAGATATAACAATAATGAATGCTCAACTTGCAAATACTCTCATGAACTCATTGTCACTAGATGAAATGACAAACACAAACTTTGGTCCATACATTGTCAAAAATTTAAATAATATGTGTTTGTATTGATAAGTTTAAAATTGTAATAAATTCTTTAAAAGTAATGATTATGTCCCACAAGGTAAGGTATTGAATTGTTGAGGGAACAATTTAGAAGTTCAAAAAATATAGAATTTAGGAAAATTCACATCTAGGAGAAGCCGCCTAGGCCCCAGGTACACATGGATCTAGGTGTCTATGTGCAAGGCTCTCGATAATTTGAATAGGGTAAAAATTGGCATGATGTTTTTGCTTCATATCTCACTTCACCCCATCTCCCAGTTGTCTCTAGTGCGAAATTGCTACACTTGCCACCCTAAGACTTCCAAAACCTACATTCTCTCAAGATTTCTAATTTCCCTACCCGCTTTTCTACTATCTTTCTACAATTGCACCTAAGGTTGCCATTTCCAAGACACATAAGAGGATGAAGAGGTCGAGAACTAGAGGAGAAGCCTCTACTTCATGAGCTACCACTTTTAGAGCTTCCTCCAGCTCAAGAAGACCTCACTTTGCAAGCAACTCTCATGTTAACCTCACTCACACTTCATCTTTTCATGAGAATAATAGGGAGGAAGAAGAAGTACCCATGGGTACACATGATGATGGTACTAGAATGTTTGATCTTAGAACATTGCCTAAAGAAGTAGATGGGAAGGAAGTTCTTCCCAAGATGAAGTTTGATCATAGAGAGTTGCCTATCTTTTATTTTGGGGGAGAAGATCAAAAATTTAAATTCTATACATCGATGCTTGGTAGGCATATCCATGTATAAAAGAAGATAGGCATGGATCTTCTAGATTGTCATTCAGATATACGCAATGATCAACTTCCAAGGATGGAGTGACCTAATAGAATATGATGTACCTATTTATAGAGAGCTTGTACTCATTTTCTATTTTAATTGGAGACCCCGAGAGTATACATAGATGGAAAATGGGATCTCCAACACAACATTTAGGAGAATATTAGGAGTTCCATATGAGGAGGTTGAAGATGAGTTGGAAAAAGATGAAATTTTTAACAAATTGTCCTCAGGCATAGTCTACCAAGCGCTCATACATATATGAAGATGAAGGACCTCAGAATTGAGCTTAGGATATTGAGGAAGGTGATGGAGGCAATCCTAGTGTCTAAGCAAGGTGAGATGTAGCAAGTGATAGCATATGAGACAAGAATCCTTTGGAAAAATTACACTTACCAAAGAGTAAGTCTCCCTAAGGTATTATTTCATGAATTCAATTATAAGTGAAAATGAACAGATCATGTTGTCCTTTACGAAGTATGGATGACCAAGATCTTTGGATACTTCCAAGTGCGGTAGTTAGAGAGGCATGTCTACATACATCAACCCTAAAGAAGGAATGAATAGGAGAGACATTACCAAAGAGAATGCAAGTAAGAGAGGTAGACTACTTGGTTGACTAGATCGCCAAGCATGAGGCTGAAATGGAATAAGAAGAAGCTATAGAAGAGGAAGAAGGAGAAGAGAGAGAACTCTACCAAGGGGAGGAAGAGATGGAGAGGGGAGAGGAAAGACTAGAAGTAGGAGATCAAGTAGCAAAGCAATAGTCTTCATCATATGTTCATGTACCTACTCCTAGACCTTCTTCTGCATTTACTAAGTTGTCATTGGAAGTAAAATAACTAAGAGCGTAGGTAAATGAACTTAGGAAAGCATAAGATTCACATATCCATAGAATGGAGAAGAAGTTGGACATGTTGCTTTCATATTTTGGGATTACCTATATTGCATCTCAAAGTGCATCATCCACACCTTCTGAATCTACTCCAATCGATCCTATTCCCACTACATCCCCAACTTCTATTCTTGATCCAAAACCAAAATTCACACTTAGATTATTTTTCCATAGAGTGCTGCTACTTAGGTGGAGTCTATATCTTAAGATCATCACATTCCTTCTCAAACCCAATATGTTGACAGAAAGGGGGAGAGGACTTGTTCTATTTCTTTTGTACAATCTTTGAGATTTTGAGGGAATTACATAGTGATGGATTGATGTATATTTTTGTGTTTGACTTGATTTATAGATGTATAACCTTTCGATATGGGTTTATGTTTGATATTTATGATTGATATGGGAATGTGATTTGACTTGGTCTGAATGTGTTTATTATTTCATTTGATCATTGACTTGGCTTTAAAATGATATGAGTTAAAAAATATCATGAATTACTCAGGTTGTTGCACTTGAAATATTGTCTTTGATTGATATATTTTAATGATTGGTTAGATATATGTAATGAAAAATTCATTTGGCCTGTAATTGAGTTGGCTTAAACCATATTTCTCTAAATGGATATAGTGAGTACATAACATAATGATAAAAGATGCTCCACTAGCTCTACAGCTTGGGTAAAGACATTATTTTTTAGGTTTTAAGCTTGTAACATTGGTTCACAATAAAAGTCTATAAAGCTCAAAGAGGTTCAACAAAGGGAAAAATTAGTCATAGGGTAGGCTATTTAGCTCATGTAGCTTATAACAAAGATGGCCTTAATCATGTTCATGTGTACATGTATCGATGTGATCTCAAAGAGAATCAATGAGTTCTTGTGATAGATATCTTATTGGTACCAAAGATTAGGAAAAAAACTAAGAGGGGAGGAGTAAATTGGATGCTTAAAAATTATTTCTCAACCCCTTTAGGATTAATCATCTCTGTAGCAATCAATCATTCAATCAACAAATACACAAATGAATAAGATAATGATTTCTATAGTGGTTCTAATAAACACTCTAATCCACTCTTCCAAGAACACTTTTCTTTTAGTGTCTTGGGTTCCACTATTCCCAATAAAAGAAATACAGTAGTGTTCCTAGCACTCTTCTAGATTTCAGCTTTAAAGGGCGTGAATAAAAAGCTCTTGTCTACACTAAGACAGTCACAACTCTTCTTGAGTCTAGTCTCAACCACTAGCTTAAGGAATTTATAAATAATGAATATTAGAAGTTAAAGCACAGGTATTTCTTAGTAAGCATAGGGGAAGGTTTCTAAAAATTGAATGCAGAAATAAATGATCTTCCCAAAGGTGGTTGTGAGCCTTCAAAGAAAGTTGAGAAAGATTTGAATTTAAGGCTCTTGACTCTTGAAGAATAGCGAAAGGTTTAGCTTTGATTAGTAAATGCTCTCAAGAGGATTTGAATGATTTTCTCAATACTTATTTACTTCCTCCTGCTCCAACATGCTTCATTTATAGCTACTTTGAATTCCAGTCAATGGTGGTACATGAGCTCCATTAATGATAGAAGACCGTTCTGATTAACGTATTTTGAATTCTCTAACTTTTGCTTAATCCTTGTCTGTTGAAATGCCTGTAGCGCCAACCTTGGAAAAGATGATTTCTAGTTTTTTAATAAGCTCTAGTTGAGGTATTGCTGCAATGGCTGAATTTTTCATAAATATGGAAAGGGCGTTATTAATGTTGAGCGAAGACTAACAATTCAGCCTGACCATTGTTCATCTTTTACTTATGATAAATGAAGTATCTGTTCATAATACAAGGTTCCTTCGTCTTTTGATTTGGCTTTTGTAAATAGCAAATGAATCATCTTTTTAGTGCTAGTAGAGGAATCATCCTTTCTAGTGCTTCATCTGTTGAGTTATCTGTTGTAAGTAACAAATAGAATATTAGAGTATAGACAGATTTCTTTCATTGCTTCATCTGATGGGTTGTCTGTTAAAAGTGACAAACCAAGCATTGAGGCACATATGAATTCTCTTATCAGCTTTGTGTGTTGGGTTATTTGTTGTCGATAGTAGATGAGCTTAGTTGAATAGACAGACACCATTGTTCCACCAGATGAACCTTTTCACTCTACCATATGATCTTTACTTTTCTACTTTGTCTATTCACAGCAGATAGTCATTGGTTCACAAAGTCTTTGCTCTGTCATACTGCCTTTCACTGCTCTGTTGGAAGATCTTCACTTCTCCACTTTGTCTGTTATCAACAGACAACCATTAGCTTAAATGTGGCTTGCTTATGATAGATAATCTGTAGTGTGCACACTACTTTTCATCTGTCAGATATATATTTTCAACTCAATAGACGAATGGAAATAGCTGAGTGCATTGTGTATAACAACACTTCATCTTTTGCTTCTTTACATGTCCAAGCCTTGATGCCATGGAATATGTTTTCTGTGCTTATTTTTTCTAAGACCTCTAACTTGATTTCTAGATACTAAAATCTTTCCAACAACCATTAGTACATAATCTTTAATCAAGTTTTATTTGTCATCAAAATCATGCATTTATACCAATATATCTCTCATGAAAGAAAAGAATGATACTGATATGGATGTATCAGTCTAAAGGCTCAAAATCCCACCAGCTTTTGTCTACGAAACTTAGTCATCACCATTATCAAGGAAAATAACTAAACTAAGAAATTATAATTTAGAAGATTACTTATTCAATCATGGTATGAATTTTTCAAGCTTAATTGAATCTTGCTTATGACATCTAGAACCTCAATCCTTTGAAAACCACCAAAACAAAGACGGAAGCTTTCTCTCTCAATTATTTTTAAATGAAAATAAAAACGCAACCTAAATCCCCTTCCCCACACATAAAATTACATTGTCCCTAATATAAGATCAAATGCAAAGAAGATGCAAAAACAACCAAAATAAAAATGCGGAAATAAGAAGGAAATCAGAAAAAGAATATAAACTCCCCTTGGGTTGCCTCCCAAGCAGCACTTTTGTTTATAGTCGTTGGCTCGACTCACTGCTTCCTCCTTGAATTTTGAGCTATTAAAAATTGAAGATAATGAAGCATGCATGTATATGGGTCAATTCCTTTAATATGTTTCATTATCTAACTGATAGCCCTCTTATGCTTCTTAACGACTGGCATAAATTTCTCTCTTATAGTGTATTGAGTTTACAAGAGATGATCATTGGTAAGGTTTCTCCATCTCCAAGGAACATGTACTTGAGGTGACTAAGAAGAGGTTTTGACTCTAGAATAGAGGCTTGCAAAATAAAGGGTAAAAGGCTCTTTTTAGAAACTGGTAACTCAATATAAGGATCATTACTTGATTCCAGTAACTACAACAGTTTCCTGCAAATTAGTACTCAAGGGTAAAACCTTATTCTCCTTGTCAAGATGTTTACTAGTGGAAACATTCAATTCATATTTTCTATCAAGTTTGAAAACTTTCTTTGCATAAGAATCAATCACATCAAAAGAGTAAATAGGATTATCATCATTAGGATATTTCATGACATCATAAATGTTAAACTCAACAATTTCACCATCAAATTCCATGGTAAGTGTGACACTTTGAACATCTATCTTAGCCTTGGATGTCTTTAGTAACGGTTTTCCTATTATAATAGGAGTAGTTTGATCCAATTCTCCATATCTAGCACATAGAAATCAACAGGGAAAACCAAATCATTCACTTACACTAGAACATCCTCAACTACACCTTTGGGATAGGTATTGGATCTATCAGCCAATTAAATCACAATACTAGTTTTATTCAAAGGTCCTTGTTTTGAAGAAGCATATAAAGAATATGGCATGACATTAATGGAAGCTTCTAAATCTAACATGGCCTTTTCAAGTATAGTGTTACCTATCATACAAGGGATAGTAAACATACTTGAATCTTTGCACTTTGTAAGAATTTTTCTTGGAATAACTACTAAATCATTCTTCCCTACTCTTACCTTCGCTTTAAGTTTCTGTTTGCTCTTTATTATACACAATTCTTTTAAGAATTTAGCTTAATGAGGTACTTGTTTAATGGCATCAAAAAGTAGAATATTTACCTCACATTTACGGAAAATCTCATAGAAGTCTTTATAGTTCTTAATTTTTTGAGATTCTGCTAAAGCCTAAGGAAAAGGTGGTACTGGCTTATATTCAAAAAGAGGTAGAAACTTACTTTGAGTGACTTCATTGTCATTAGAGTCATCCTTGTCTACAACAACACCTTTCTCCTTTTCTTGCTTTGTTAGTGTACAAGTTGCTTTCGCTGGAACCTCAACCTCTTTGCCACCTCTTAAAATGATTGCATTTGCATTCTCTTTTGGATTCACCACCATTTAAGAGGGTAATTTCCCCAAACCTTGTGACTCTAACCAACTGATTGCGGTTGTCATCTGACTTACTTGGTTATCCAAACTTTGAATTCTGGCCCTTGTCTCTTATTGAAATTGTTTTATTTCCTATTGAAATTGTTTCATTTCCTATTGAAATTACTTCATTTCCTATTCATATTGCAAAGTATTAGTGGTAAGAGACTTAAGAATATCTTCTAAAGATATAATAGAGTTAGAAGTTTGTCCCTCTGGCTGTCCAAGGGGTTATAGCTATTGATATTGATAGAAACTTGGGCTATTTTGAGTCATTGGCTAATCTACTTGTGGATTTCCATAGCTAAGATTGGGGTGATCCCTCTATCCTAAGTTTATGTGTTTGAATAAGGATCATACTTCCATTGTAGTTGTGCAAAAAAACCACCAATCGCATTCTCTTGCTTAAAGGACTTCTCTTAAAGAGTTGGGCACATATCAATTGGATGCCCTACCATTAAACAAATTCCATAAACTTTCACTCTTCATATGTTACCTATAGCCATTTGACTAACAAGATAAGTTAGACCTATAATCTGTTGTTCAAGGGAGGAAATACTTACCTCATTGTGAGTTGGCTTCCATATTTGCAATCAAGTTTCTTCCAGCTTCAGGAGTCTTATCCACCAAAGCTTCTCCACTAGCAGCATCATTAATGCTCCTTTTAGTGGAAAGGTCCTCATAGAAACCTTGGATGAGTAGCTACTCACTAATCTGATGCTGGGGGTAGCATGCACATAACTTCTTGAAATGTTCTCAATATTCATATAGGGATTCTCCACTATATTGCCTTATACCACAATTTTCCTTCCAAATGTTAGTTGCCCTTAAAAATAGGAAATTTCTCCAAAAATAAGCTCTTCATCTCATTTCGTATTGTAATACTCCTAGAGGGTAGATAATTGAGTCATTCCTTAGTTTAATCCTTTAGAGAGAATGGAAAGGTTCTTAATTTAATCTACTTCACCCCCGCAAGTTTCATACTCATACATACCACATGAAACTCCTTTAGATGCTTGTGAGGATCTTCACCTGCCAGACCATGAAAAGTAGACAAGATATGTATTAGTCTAGATTTTAACACAAAATTGATGATAGAATTTAAAATTGGAAAAGTTATGCATAAGGGTTGTTGATTCAAATCAGGGGCAGCAAGCTCTTTCAAAGTTTGATTTCTAGCCATGATTTTCTACTCTTTAGAATTTTTCTATGCTTCACTCCTTAGCATATGCAAAGTTCTTTCTATTTCTAGTTCGTACTGCAAATCACCTTTACTAGAAGATTGAGTAATATTCATAAACAAGCAAAGAAACTATAATAAAACCTAAAAACAAATAAGAAAAAAAATAGAATTTTTTTCAAAGATTCCCATAACAAAATAAAGATCATAGGAGGACAAAAATCTACTAGGATCACTCTTTGAGAATGGCATGAAAAATTTGGTGTGTTGTCCTGGGCAACCAAATCTAGAATCTATATTCCAATTAAATTACTTGTTGTAGTGTGAGTATGGGTTGATCCTACAAAGAGTGTCTAGCATAACTTTATACAATGTGAACAAGAATGGGGGCCTTTTAAGTAATGAAAATAGTGTTGCAAAAGAGATCAATTAAAGAAACAAACCTTGGTCTAAGTCAACATCCACCATTAGAATCTTATAAGTAATCATTGATGCAAGTATAAATGAATTCAGACTTTGATATTCACCATTGAAATTATTTTTCCTATCTCTCCTTCACTATAGTTAATTAAAAACCAGTGTTTTAATTTACCCTAACTATTAAACAACCCCAAACCAGCACTAGAGGTCTAATCTAATAACAACTTTAAGATTTGTAGATATTAGTGAAGCTAAACAACATAAGCACCAATGGTTGCATTTAATTTAGTCAAATATTCCTCCTAGGATTTAATAACTACTGACACAACATATCATTAAATCTTAGTTACTTCACAAATTAGAGAGATTAAACAATTACAAATTTGATATTTAATCTGGAAGTAGATTATAAGAAATAATAAACTTGTTGGCCTTCCTAGCAATTACATGCAACAATAATGATCATAAACACAAAAGAACATTCAATATTCGAATCATAAATTGAACAATGAAAACTATTTAGATCTCACAGTATAATGATTCTAAGGCTTCGGTTTCCCTTGATCAAGTATAACAAATTCGCCATGGAGAGCCATGAAAACATAAAGATAAATAAAATAAAAAATAAAAGAGAAAAGAGATGAATTCCCCATGCAAAAAACTCCAAAAAATTATGTTTCCTATGTTTTTACATCCTCAAAGAACCTAATTTAGGGTTATTTTGCATGTCTATATGGTTTCCCAAGTTTCCCTTTTGGAAAATAATAAAAATAGCTAATTTTGGCACTTGCATGAGTGTTGTGGTGCTTAAATCACTATCCACTTCATGTGCTCGTGATACTATTCACCAGGAATAGCATTTGATATTTTCGCCATAACTTTCTCATATGATGTCAGAATAAGTTGATTCTTAATGATTTGGAAATATAATTGTAAGGTATACAACTTTCATGTTGAACACATTTCCTAAATAAGCCTTTATCTTTGTCAAAAATTGAATACAAGTGATGCATTTGTTATATTCAACAGATCTGAAGTCTGAGATAGTTATAGTGTTTTGCTTATAACTTCCACGTTTCATCTCCAAATCCCATCATTCTTGATTTTTTTGATATGTAACTTCAAGGGATGAAACTTCTATGTTTAACACTTTTATTGAATCAGTATATGGACCAAAAATGGCCTTAAAGTGATGCCTAGATTATGAAGCGATCTCAAAGCTGTCAAAAATCATTGAATTAGCTTCTTTTTGCACTTAACAACTCCATTTGTCTTCTAAATCAAAATATAAGAATAATGAGTACATTTAAGAACCAAATAAGTTTAAAATACTAAGTATTAAGGAAATAAAATATGACATTTTTTGTTCTCATTAATTGCCTTCATTATTATATTTCTTAGTCCACCATCTATAGAGAGGAACTTAAGAAACTTAGTTTGTAAAATGCTTTACCTAATGAACAAAATGATAGAAATCCTATCATAAATCAAGAAATTTTTACTAAATACTCAAATTGCAAACATCCTTAGAGGTTGCCTTCACCAAAAAACATCAAGGAACGATGATAAAAACAAATACAACAATTAGGTTCATCAATTGTCAAACTCTTATTTTTATCTAAAAAGGTTTGAATATTGATTTATGGATTATGACTAATGCTTTAATTGATCGATTGGAGATTATTGTTTATTTTGCAAATTTGTGAATCATATCAAGTTGCCTTTGTATGTTAGTTAAGTGTAATGATACATGTATACATACATGATTTTTTTTTAAACTAAAATTAACATGCCTGATTAAGTTAACATATTTGTATTAGGATAATTTAAGGCTGAATAAGTTTAGTGCATTCTTACTTGGGATAAATGAAATTTAAAATTTATCATGATTACACTCCTAAGGTGTAAGTTAAACTTGTTTGGGGAACTACATGGTTCAAGATTTTGAATTGGGATTCCATCCCTAGACAGATCTTGTGTAATCTTTAATATGGTTTAACAAGTTATGTTTCAAATGAGCTTTCAACAAGAATTATCTACTGTTTGAATGTTGCCCATGACATGTATGCACTACATATAGTTGTAAAATCTTTTTGTATATTCATGGTTATGCCTACATGTTCTATCATTTCCAATGTAAAGGAGGAACATTACCCCATTATGAAATAGACCCCCC
>JAYJMB010000190.1:0-14339 GCA_036873735.1 Pouteria campechiana
ATTTGACTCGGTGAGTCACTACTCAGTGACTCAGTCCTAGACTCAGGCTTCTGAATGAGTTGGTGAGTGGTGTTTGCTAAAGTTTGACTCAGTGAGTCACGACTCAGTGACTTGGTCCTAGACTCAAGCTTTTGAATGAGTTGGTGAGTGGTGTTTGCTAAGGTTTGACTCAGTGAGTCACGACTCAGTGCCTCTGTCCTAGACTCAGGCTTTTGAATGAGTTGGTGAGTGGTGTTTTCCAATATCTCGTTGAAAATTGCAAGCGAGCGATCTCTGCCGTTTATACTATGAGAGATCAAAGATCTAGACTACATGAATTAAGCTCAACTACACTTTAAGTTATTTAAGCCTAATCATGATTAACACTAATGATAGTGATTAGTGCTAATGACAGTTCTAAGTTAATTTAAGACAATGTTATTAATTTTCTGATTTATGGGGCAATTACAGGATTTAAACAGGTTCTAATGTGTTTAAAATGTCTAATTTAGTATTATCCTATCGTCCATTAGCCATGTGGGACCCACTATTACCATAACATGAGTGTGACCCATGTGTGTACCATGGTGGGGCCATAGAGGAGTACCCTTAGGCACTAGAGAGATTACCAGTGGCCAAAGGCCACCAGTGTTAAGTGAGGCACCTGCCTCTTGAAGATTTCTCCAGCTCCTTTCACAAGTTCCAAGAGAATTCTTCCTTTCAAAAGTTCTAAAATCCTCTCAAAAAATCCTCCTCTCCCCAAAAAAAACCGTCCTCCCCTTAGAAAAATGAGGGGTATTTATAGTTTTCCTGAGTATAGGGGCAATTTGGAGATTAAAAAACTGATCTCCGCTTCGGTTTTTGGCATTTTGGTATTTTTTTGTAAAATGCATGGGTGGCATTGCTGCGCATCTATGTCCGCGCGGCCGTGGAGGTTTTAATGAGCACGTAGGTTCGGCGTTTTATGGTCGCAGACTTTGGATTGCGCCGGGCTATGGTGTTTCGATCCGACGTTGCAGCGGACCGCAGCTACTACCTTCCAGCGGTGTCATAGCTGCATCATCTCAGCTGCTGCAAAGTTCCGCGGAGCATTCCTACTGCAGAGTTCAGAATAGCGTTTCAGTTGTGGCACTCGGCGCGGCGTTGCAGTTGCAGTGGTTATGCTACTCAGGGACATCCCCGCTGCGGCATTCAGCTTGTGGCGTCTCAAGTGCATGTCAGTTGTGGCACAGTCGACACGATGACCCTTCGCGTCGGCTGCGCAGTCTGGGTCTTATTACGCGACTTGCTCTGCTCGCCTATCCATTTGCGTGGAATGCCGCCTACCTGACCGCCACATATTAAAATCTTTGCCACTGCATGGGGTGGGTGTCGCAGTCGGTTAATGCCTCCATTCACGTGAACACCCTTAGCTTCATTTGCGTGACTTGAATAGGAATGTCATTCCTTGCTAATTGCCATCGCAGCTTGCCGAGTGGAATGTCGTCAATCACTTGTTTGCTGCTATCAGCGTTGATAGAGATGGGGTCAGATGTTGCCGCTCGCCATAGTCCGATGCTGCCAATGGCAGGACATTGCTACCATTAATCGCTGCCACGCTGTCACCGACCGAGAGCTACATCGCTGCCGACGCTTTCGCCGGCAATGTTGTCCGACGCCGGCTGCATGACACTGCCTCCGCCAAACACCCTGTTCGTGGCTGCCACGGAATAGGGGAGTCGTTGTGGCTGCTATGCTTCCGCCGGCGACACTACCCCTCTCCGCCAGCGCTGTCCGCCGATCGGATAGCTGATCAGACCCGGTCGAACAGCCAGAATCGATTTTACCACACCAAAAACCTGGTCCGGTGGCCAGGGAAGCGTCGTCGACACTGGACCAGCTTCCGTTTTGGCAGCATAATCGGTGCACAGTTTCGCCGGCCGACGATCGTACGCCTGATCAGCTCTGTTCATCAGGCTCCTTAGGGTGTGCTGATGCTTTTAGTGTCCCCTCCCACATCGTGCAGTCATCTCCGCTAGCCGGAAGAATGCGCTGCATGTCGGCCTCCATTGCGTCGCTGCCAATGGCCAGACATCGCTGCCGTCGGTCTACTACCATGTCGTCGACGATTGAGAGCTGTGTTACTACCAACACTTCCGCCGACAATGCCATTCGACGCCAATATCACTACCGGCATCTCCATCGGACACCCTATTTGTGGCTACCACAAAACAGGGGGTGCCACATTGCTTGCATTCATCCACGTCAGTCATTGCCAACGCTGTCCACTCCGCCAGCACTGTCCGCCAACCGGACGGCTGATCGGATCTGGCTGAATGGTCGGGCTTGATTTTACCGCACCAGATGGTCCGGTGGCCTGAGGAGCGTCGTCGATGCCAAACTAGCTTCCGTTTTGGCTGCACAATTGGTGCGCGGTTTCGCCGGCCGGCGACCGTACTCCTGATCAGCTCTATTCATTAAGCTCCTTGGGGTGCGTTGATGCTTTTAGGGTTCCCTCTAGCGTCGTGCAGTCATCTCCACTAGCCGAAAGAATGCACTGCCTATCGGCCTCCATCGCTGCCAATGGCTAGATGTCAAAGCTGCCGATCCGTTGCCCTACTATTAACAACCGAAAGCTATGTTGCTACCGAAGCTTCCACCGGCGATGCCGTTCGATGCCAGTTGCACGACACCACCTCCATTGGACACCCTGTTCGTGGCTGCCACGGAATAGGGGGTGTTGCCAGCTGCCGTCCACATCATTCGTTGCCAACGTTGTTCGCTCCACCGACGACACTGTCCGAACCTGCTCGTGGCTGATAGCCTCCATGCCCATCAAAAAGTCGGGCGTCTCTACGACGTCGCCATCTCCACCGGACAGCAACATGGCCATGTCCGCTGTTGGCTTCGTCCGTCTGCTGGTGGGCTGAACCAACAGTGCATCAACTTCGTGCTCAGCAGCATGGCCGGCAGTGTCAACATCGTCTCCTTGACAGCGGTCACAAGTCATGATGCCTGTGATGCAACAAGGGCTGCTGACCGGAATGTCCACAATTCCCGTTTGCACTGCTGCAATTCATTTGGTGTCCCAACACACCGGTTCCGTAAGAGGTAGTCACATGGTTCTAGTTGGTGAGGAGCAATTAGATGCATTGCAAGTTACTCAATTTGCCTAGGTGCGATTTATAGATGTAGAGGTTTCTTCTGATAGTAGTTCCCTAGGTTCACCCAACTCTCCTAGTTCTTCATGTTCCTCTAGTTCTACCATGCCTTCTCCGATGGGACCATTCGCATCTTCTTAGGAGGCAACAATCCTAGAAGAATTTCTTAGCTTTGACGAGTGATCCCGATACCATTTTAGGAGGAGTCATACACCTTATTCCTTCTTTCAATTTTTCATATTCCTCTCTAATTGACATAAGACATATTGTCATTCTCTCTTCAACTTATGGTACTTCTTATTGAGTCAAGTGTATAGTTGTGATGATTAACAAAACTTGGTTAATAACTTGGATTGAGCTAATGACATGTCGCTAAGATTTCTGAATTTAGAAGAGACTTTAAGAGGATGTTCAAAGGCTTCAGAGGAAGCTTTAGAAGTTCCAAAGTTACGTCTGGAAGATCATAGAAAGCACTCTAAATTTAAAGGGAAGTTCAGAATTAAGCAGAAGCTTCAAAAGAATGAAAAAGAAGTTTCAGGAGAAGCATCCCAAGCTTCAGAGGAAATATTTAGGGGATGTGTTCAAAGTTCAGAATAAGCTTCAGATTTCAGAGTAATTCAAAGTTTGTCAAGATTTCAAAGTTTAGAAAAAGCTTCATATTTCAAAGGATGCCAAAGTTTTAAAAGAAGCAAGTTTTAGAAGAAGTCTATAATGATTTTTCAAAAGTATAAAATAACAAATTCAGAAGCTTGGAACAATATTTTAGAAGCTAAAAAGTTTGATACATTCTAAGTTTACAATACTCAAAAGAGTAGAACAACGTAATCTAGAGTTACAAGTTCAAAAGTTTGTAATGATGTTTCAGAATATTCAAAAGCCAAATCTTAAGATACAAAGGTTTTAGAGTAACTTCAAAATATGCTACGTCAGAAGATTTGGAAGCTTCTAAAGAAGAAAAAGAAGTTTAGATTGAGAAGAAAGCTTCAGAAGCTTTGAAGAAATGCAGCAATGGAAACTAACTAGGGATATGATACTCAGAAGTTCTAAAGTTTAGCTTTAGAAATTCCAAAGTTTAATTTCAAAAGTTCTGAATCATGTTTATAAGGCATTACAGAAGACATGGGAGGTGCAGTGTTGAAAAGATACACAACATTCAAAAGCTCTGAAGTTAACTTCAGAAGTTCTAAAAGACTAACTAGCCATTATGAACATTGTAGTTGCACCACGTTTCAAGGTTTGAAGTGCTAATTTCAGACATATGAAGCCACAACTTTTTAAAACAGTCAAAAATTTGAATGTTTCAATCACATTAAATAAGCTTCACCTATCCCAACAACTAGAATTTTAATCTTATTGTAAAGGTTATAAATCTGGGACGTTCAAGAAGTTGTTAGTGTGATTATTAAAAAATTTATTGAGCCTTAACTTTCATACTATCAAGCAACCCAAGCCAAGACACTTAACCTTCTTTTACAATCTTTCAAGATTTGTATCTACAACACGAAGGGAAGATACTTTGTATACCCTCACGCTTACAAAGAAGCACTACTAAAGTATAACCTTTTCTTTCTTATTTTTATCTATGTATCCCTTGAGTTGCTATTGGAGACCAAACTCAAGAAGAACAAGGGTAATTATTGGAGTGTGTCTCACAATTAGCTTGTTAGTTTATACGCCCCCTTGAGCTGGAATCAAAAAGAATGCTAGAGACACTAAGTGTATACATCCCCTAGAGTTGAAATTTAGAAGAGTGCAAGAGGCACTACTTTACGCCCTCTTGAGTTGGGATCAAGAAGAACAACTTGATTGTTGGAGTATGTCTCGCAACCAATTGTTAACTCGTTTATATCCCCATAGAGCTAGAATTTAAAAGAGTATTACCTGCACTAATTGTATTCTATTATATGAAATAGTGGAACCTAAGGCACAAGAGGGGTACTCTTGAAAAAGTACAGTAAGGAGGTTGTCTCAAACCACTGTATATTATACCTTCTATGTGAGATTGATTTATTTCCTTGCATTTTATTGCTTTGTTATTTATCTCAACACAAATTGCATAAAATCAAGAAAAGAGAGAATTTAGTTAAATAGGGGTTGAACTAGAAAATTTTATAAACCTAATTCACCCCTCCCCTGTTGGGTTAAGCCAAGCCTAAAGAGATCAACACTTCCTCGATAGTCGGATCCATCTCAGTTACCATTTCTGATTTCCTTCCTTCCATGGTGGGTTTAACTCCACTTTCTTCTTCCCCTTCCTTAGGTTTAGTTTTATCTCTTCCCATTTCTTTCGTGCCCTCTGCATCCTCTAACACCTTAATTATAGTTACTATTGCTTAAGCAGCAGAGCCTGTTGAAGCCAGAGCGGGAGCATCCTTGGAGTGATCTGGAGCAACTCCAAAAGTAGAGTGGTAGGGTGCTATTTTAGAAGTGAAACAATCAATGATGATCCCAAAAGCAGAGCAACCAGGGACTTCCTCTGAAGCGGAACAGTAGGTGGAATAGCGAGCAACGATACCGATTGTGGATGCACGCAAGGCTAGCGCTAGTGGGAGCTCTCCTCAACCCTTCAGTATTTTTACGAGTATGTCTTTCAGCCTTGGCATATTTGACTGTAATAGTGTTGCATGTTTGTCCAATCATGTTTTTTTCCTTTCAGTTTTTTAGGTGCATCATTTCGTTCCACGGACGTTTTGTGTTTCATGAAGTGTTCAGTTGTGCCTATTTCTTTTGGCTTTGCTCATCCCGTCCTCTGCCAACCGGTCAATGTGACTGCTTTTGAGGAAGGCATCGCTGCTGCTTCTAGTTTCAGTGGGGGGGCAAGCTTCAAATTTGTCGCCAAGCTCCTCTTGTCCAATTTCTCTAGCAACTTCCTTATTGAGTGGTGGTACCACTATCACCTTATTGATGGACCGTCCCAATTTAGCCCCACTCTATGTCAAAAGATTATCTCGTTTGTCTAATCATGTTCGCATTGAGGACATTGAATCTGCTCCAGATGTTATTCGGTGTTCGATTCGTCGCCATGTCTACTTTGATCATTGAAATGCAACGTTTGATTAGTTGGTGCGGGTTAGCCAACAATTGAGGGTTTTGGAAGTGCAACTAGCTAGGGAGAGAGAGCGTTCTTTGTTAGCTCTCAATCTAGATGTCGAATATGACTTGACGAGAATCGGAAGCATTTTTTGGAATTGGAGGAGACTGCTTCCACGTTAAAGGCTTAGAAGGAGAACCTTATCTAGGAGCATGATACAGCCGTAGATGAAAGGAGACTCACATATTCTAATCATGCAGAAGCAAAGGTTGCTTGTGATGCAACTAAGTCAGAATGCGACACTGCTATCTTGGCTTCAGTGGCCTTTGCGATTCTTGAGATGAAAATGGGGCTTCGTGAGGAGTTGTTGACTGGGGAAGTGTCTCGCTTATCGAAGGAGATAGCTTCCTTAAAAGAGGAACACACTTCTAATTTGAGACAGGCCCGTGAAGAGCGCCTTGAAGAGCTGACGTTGCTTACTAAATTCCAAGAGTTTCTCATAAGTCAAGGGCAAATATGTATTTTGAGGGATTTTTCTTCTTGTACATAGAAGCTGTCTTGCTAGCTTCCTAATTCTGACATGAGTGATATTGTACCTAGGGAGTCTGATGAGGATGTATGAAGAAAAAATTTAACTCTTTTATCAAAGAAATGAAAAAATGTTATTACCACTTAAGTTATGCTATGATGTGTTCCCCTTTTATTCTTTGCACTTTGTTGTTTTTGTACCTTTTCATTTGAGTGATTTTCTTACCATTCCTTTCGTCCCATAAGGGTACGACTTCCACTTGGGGATGGCTTTTGGGCCACGCTGGGCTAGATGCACCCACTTGGGGACAGTTTTTGGGGCCACTCAGGTTCGGATGCATCCTCCCGGGGATGTCTTTGGGCATTTCCATTGGGGGGGACTAGTGGTAAGACTGAATGTAAGTAGTTACTATCTTAAAAAATGAAGACCATTATTCATTCATTAAGAAAAATATAGGATAACATAAAAGAGGGATATACCTACGTTGCCCTTCCCTATTAATAATAAATTCATAGATGTTTTGTACTCCAGATACATGCTTTCTTTGAGTTTTTGCAATTGGTAGGCTTTATTGTTTAAAACTTTGCTAACATGGTATAATCCTTCCTAAGTTTGTGCTAGTTTTTTCTCTGGTGTCAAAGGGTTGCTAATCGCTACTTCTCGTAAGAAGAGGTCTCCTATTTAGAAGCCTCTTGCTCTAACCTATTTATCATGGTATTGTTGTACCTGGTTCTGCTGCCTGGCTACTGGGCGTTGGCTCTTGTTTCATCTAGCATGTAGAAGTTGGCTTGAAGGGCTTCTTAGTTTAGCTCTAAAATTGAAGTTCTATACTTTGGCTGAAGGAACATGTAGTTCCACTAGTATTCTAACTTCGGAATCATAGGCTAACATGAACGGGGTCTCTCTGGTTAACCTTTTCGAAAGCGTCTAGGGCGCCCATAAGACACTGGGAAGCACTTTATACCAACTTTTTCCCGATCCTTTCACTTTTTACTCAGCCCATCCACTATGCTTTTATTTATTTCTTCCACCAAGCCATTTATCTGGGGATATTTTATGGATGAGAATTTCTATTGTATTTCATGGGCAGTGCAGAATTCTCATAAACACTTATTGTCGAATTGGGTGCCATTATTGGTGATTAGAATCCCTTGCACCCCAAATCTACACATAATGCTTCCTAATACGAATCCTTTCATTTGCGAAGCCGATATGGATCAAACTACCTTGGCCTCCACCCATTTGTTGAAGAAGTTGATAGCCATAATGATATACTTTTGTCTCCTGACTGTGGTGGAATAGCCCTAGAATATCTATACCCCATTAATAAAATGGCTAGGGGCTACTAATGGTTGATAGCTAAATGGCTAGGAGCCTGGAAATGTTTGCATACTTTTGGTACTTTTCGCACTTCTTCACATACTCTTTCGAATCAATTGTCATACTGGGCTAGTAATCCTCCTATCTGATAGCTTTGAATGTGAGGGTTTTACCTCCTACATAGTCTGCACATTCCCTTCCATAGATCTACTTAATGATTTTCTGACCTTTGCTCTCTATCATACATCGAAGGTATGGGTGTGTATGCCCCCTCTGGTATAATGCATTGTCAAGGTAAACAAATTTGACCATGAACTATGCTAGCTTCCTTGCTTTCAGAGGACCATCTGGCTTTCCATCATTTTTTAGCTAAGCATGAATAGGGTCCATCAACGACAGTTTTGGTGCTTCAATGGCCAATTTCTTTGATTCATTTATGCTAGGACTTACCAGGTGCTATATTAATATTGTCCTCCATGGGGCATACGTGGATGCAAATGCCAATTTGGATAGCATGTCTCCTTTTTCATTTTCTTCTCTTGGTATCTGTAAAATGGAAACTTTGAGTATCTAGCTTATCAACCCATGGGTAGTTGCCAAATATTGTATCATCATCGATTCCCTAACCCCATATTCTCCTTTTAGTTGCTTCACCACAAGTTGAGAGTCACAAAAGATTTGCAATGCTCGCACTCTTAGCTTCAGTGCTTGGTGATATCTTACTAACAAAGCTTCATATTTAGCTACATTATTTGTTGTTGGGAACCCAAACTGGAGAGCATACTCAAATGAGGCATTTTTGGGGCTCTAAATGATGAGACATTCTCCTGCTCCCGATTTGTTAGTGGATCCATCCACATATAGTACCCATAGTGGTTCTGATTCATTATTTCTCCTATCTAGTAGTACTGGATCTACGTCCATCAACTCCATATTGAGGTCAAGGGTGGGTTTTACTAGAGTAGCCACCTTGATGGTTGACTCATTGCCCCTTCTGTCTATGCATTTTATGATGAAGTCTATCATTACCTGCCCTTTGACTATGATGCGAGAGAGGAATTCTATGTCAAATTCACTTAGTTCTACAATCCATTTGACCATGCAGCCTTAGAGCACCATGTTTTGGAGAAGTTAGTATAGACTCTGATGGTGTGTCCATGGAAGTAAGGGTGCAATCTCCTTACTGCAATGACCAAGGTGAATGTCATCTTTTCCACTATTGAGTATCAAATTTTAACATTCTTGAGCATTCTACTGACAAAATATACTAGTTGTTGGCGAGGACCTCGCTACCAGAATAGTATGACTACCACCGTCTCAATACCTATAGTCAAATAAATGCATAAGGTTTCTCCCCTTTTGAGGGTTGTTAGTAGAGGAAGAGACTGCAAGTAGTTCTTTAGGCTTTTGAAAGCTACTTACGACTCACCACTCCACTCAAATGTTTTTGTGCCCTCCCCAGGTCCTTTTTGCAAAGCACTTTGAAGAATGATAGGCTTCTTTTTCCTAACCTAAATGGGAATTAATTTAATGCGACTAATCTGTCAATTAACTTCTGGATTTCCTTTGCATTGGTGGGAGCTTTCATGTTTCTTGTTGCCTGTATCTTCTCTAGGTTAGCTTCTATTCCTTTCTAGGATGTTAAAAATCCCAACAACTTTCCTGAAGATACTCCAAAAGCATATTTTTGTGGGTTCAACTTCATTTTATGCTTGTGGAGGGTCTAAAAGGTTTCTTGCAAGTTGTTGATGTGATCATGGAGATTTTGACTCTTAACCACCATGTGATCAACATAGGCTTCCATGTTTCTTCCAATCTAGTCTTTAAAGACTTTGTTTACCATCCTCTAATGAGTGACTCTAGCATTCTTTAGTTCAAATGGCATGACCTTATAGCAATAAGTTTCCACTTCTATGATGAATGAGGTTTTTTCTGGTCTTATTCATGCATTCTAATCTGATGGTACCCTCATGATTCGCTATGGAATTGACCAGTTGATCTATATTACATAGTAGTTAATAATCCTTTGGGCATGCCTTATTGAGTGATGTGAAGTCCATGCACATTTACCATTTTTCTAGTGGCCTTTTTCACCATTACCATGTTTGCCAACCACTCTATGTAGTGTACATGCTAGATAAAACCTACTTTTAATAATTTATGCACCTTTGCTACAATGGCCTCTTTCTTTTCTTATGAGAAGAGCCATTTTTCTGTCAGACAAGCTTATAATTCTTATCTATTCCAAGTTTGTGGCATATTATCTTTGGATCTAGCCCTAGCATGTCTGAAGGCTCCCATGCGAAGACATTTGAATTCTCCTTCAAGAGTGCTACCAGCTTTTGCTACATAATTGGTTCCAGGGTGGAACTAATCATGATGGTTTTCAGCAGGTTATCCTGAAACAACAAAACCATGAGTAATGGTTTAATGGGTTTGTTGGTCCCTAAGGCAAGTTTCAACCCAAGAGGGGAGGAGTGAATTAGGTTTATAAAAATTGTGTAAAATGCCATTTTCTAATTAAAACCTCTTTTTAGTTCAATGAAGTGAATAATGTAAATAATCAAGCAATTACACAACAAAAAAATATTTTTATAATCGTTTGAGATACCTTCTCTACTTTACTCTTCCAAGTACTTTCCTCAGTGACTTAGGTTTCACTATCTTAGCAGAATTTACAACCTAGCACAACCATACTCTTCTTGATTTTAACTTAAGGGGGAATATAGAAACTTAGTGTCAATGCACTTTTCTTAATTCCAGCTCAAGAGGGCATAAATAAAATTTAACAAGTTGATTGTAAGACATACTCCAACAATGAAGCTTGCTCTTCTTGAGTATGGCCTCCAACACTAACTCAAGACAATAAGCAAATATAAATGAGAAATGAAAATGTTATACTTCAAGAGAGTGCTTCTTTTTTAGCACAGGGGAAGCTTTGAAGATGATTAATACATGATTTAAATGCAAAATAATCTTCCCAAAAAGTAGTTGAGAGCCTTTAATAAAGAACTTAAAGGCTTTGAATACTTTGTTACTTGAGTAGATGAAGAAAAAAAGTTCTCTCTTAATGCTGCAAAAACTTCTTGAATGTCCCAAATTAACTCCCTTTATAGTTGGCTTCAAAATCTAGCCATTAGGGGTAATTGGTGCTCATTAAATGCAAGAAAATATTCAAATTTTTTGACTATTGAAGCGGAAGGTACATCACAGGAAGCTGTGGTAATCAACTGCAGTTGGCAAGCAATATGGGCAGGCAGCTGCAATGCCAACTATGGTCAAAACCTTAGTTTTCTCCAAAACACATGTTGCTGTCCATTGGTAATTGATTGGCAGGCGGCTATGATATCAATTGTGCTCATAGGAAGTATCCACTGGTGGCGTGGGTTTGCACGGTCATTCTTTCTTCAATGTGCCAAGTGATAGGGTGATGGCGCCTTTGGTTTCGGCTATGGTTACAGGCGATGGAAGCAACTACAGTATGGGTCATAGTCATCCAAGGAGTTCATGAATTGCTAGAACATCACAGGAAATTGTTGGAGGTAGTCGCCAATCAACTACGGCATAGTTAATAGGAGCGGGCAGCTACGCTATTTGGCTATGGTCCTAAATTCATTTTGTTGCACTACGTATTTTTCATAATTTGATATCTTTTAATATTAATTCTTTTATGAGTTTATTTATCATCAAAATATAGATTTAGATATGTGATTCGCAAGTTGGAACATTCATAAGGTTCACTTCTAGTAATCTATTGCTCATCCCATCCCAGGAGTTTATGTAACTCCCTCTTGCAATAACTACCCCTTCAGAGGTAGGAAATTTGATGGCTGAGTGGCATGTTGATATCATGACCCTTATTCTATTCAACCTAGAGCGCCCAAGTACTGCATTGTAAGCCAAAGATACCTTAACCACTAAAAAATCTAATTTCTTGGTGGATTTTATTTCCCCATCTCCCATGGTAAAGGGCAAGTTGATTATGCCTTCTTGTCTTACTCTGTTGCCAGTGAACCCTATCAATTGCCCCACTACTGGTTTCAACCTATCTTTAAGGATCCGTACTTCTCAAAGCAAATGTAAAATAGGATGTTTGGTGATTATCCACTATCCACCCGACACTCTTGAACTCAATTTTTGATATAATAGAGGATATGACAATAGCGTTGTCATGTGGAATAATGATATTGTGTGCATCCTTTTCTGAGAAGACGATGATCTAATCATCCTCTTGCTTACTTTTGGAGGTTTGCCAGATCAGATTTATCTATTCTACATAAGCCCTCTTGCTAGTAGATGAGCTTTCTTCTGATATGGTTCCTCCAGTGATGATGTTAAATGGTTCCGACAATTGGACAGTTTGCCTTAATAGCTCTATTTGATTCCCTGGGGATTGTTTCTTTTGGATGGGTGTCTTTCCTTCTATTGTCCGCTCTATCTTTTCTACATTCATTTCTAGCTATGTAATGCCACAACCTTCCCTTTTATTATCAAAGCCCTAATTTCGTCTTTCAACTGTATGTGTCATGGCCCTTCCCTTTGTGATAGAGACAGACTTTGTGGGGTTCTTGTCTCCAAGTACTTGGTCTCATGGGGTGCACTTTGGGGAGGTACCCTTGCTTTTTTATATCGTGGAAGATGTGTGTCTAGGAGTTGTTAAGGGGGGTGAAATTGCCCCTTTCCCTATTAGGAGGTCCTCCTCTAGTGGTTCTGGATTTCCTTTTCTGAACTACTCTTTGTGGTGTTGTAGGGGGAATCTACTCCACTCCCTCCCATAATTGTATCTTCATCCCATGTAAATTCTTCTGCATCAATGTGCTTATTCAAGGCTTCTAGAAGCTTAGGGTAGCTTCTGGGTGGGAACAAACATAATTGATACTTTATTTGTCTGCTCTTAATTTCACTTTGTAGCCCTGCTATTACCACTTTATGATCAAATCCCTCAATATCCAATATGAGACGATTGAATCTGTTGATGTATTCTCTAAGGGATTCAGTATCTTTTTGCTTGATTGCTATTAACAATTAACAATCCTCTTCTACCTCTACTGTTTAACAAAGCAGGCCAAGAAACATCTTTCCAATTCATCGAACGAATCAATGGACTCTAGCTCAAACATTTAGTACCATGATAATGCCACCCTCTTTAGTGTGGGTTGGAAGATGCGGCATTTTATGACATCCAATATTCCTATTAGGCTCATCTGTCCATCATATGTGGCCAAATGGTCTCCTGGATCGATAGTTACATCATAAGCCTCTATGGATAGTATTTTAAATCTTTTGGGTAAGGGTTCTCCCAAAATTTCTTTGATGAAGAGAGATTGTTCTACAATGCCTCTATAGTTTACCTGCCCCTTAGGAATTCACCTTTCAAGTCTGTCCATTCTTTCTTCTAAGTGCCTCTGGACTTCTATTTGCAAATGGGACTAGGCTTTTTCCTCCTGAGGTAGATAAACTTGTCTTAAGACCAGTTACTAGACAACATTGGTTGATATGGTGGGTTGATTAATGGCTCCTTCATTGGCTGCCTTCTCCGAAACTGGCTTGAGTGCAAGGATTGTTGATGGATGTGCTCCCAGAGCAAGGTCGGTTGGTGATGGTCTAGAAGCATAGATAATCGACCTTGGCTGAGGTCCAATTCCAACATGGCCCCCGATTTCATCGTTGGCCATTGTATTTGGGGTTGTTTCAACTTTAGTTCTAGGGGCAATATAAGAAGTAAGCATGGTTGTTGAGGGAGCTAAGGGTTGCTATAGAAGAGTGTTTCTTGGGATGCTTTTGATGAGCACCCTATCCATGAGGTCTCTTTGTTGTTGCATTAGTTTTTGCATCATCTGTTGCATCATGAAGTAATTTAACTGTCTTAGCCCCTTTTGTTCCGAACATTGATGCAATGTTGTTCTGATCTGGTGTAGGAGATAGGTTGTTTCTTGTTGGAGGATTTAGAGGAACATTCACATTGTTTATATGTCCGCTGGACATAGCTTCATTTAATGAACATTTTCATAGATGGTGCCAATGTTCGGATCATGCCCAAATTATCATTTATATGCCTTAAATAAGAGTCCTGCAAGACAAGAAAAATATTATAGGATGTGGTCTTGGCATTAACAATCTGATGCTCAAGTCAGTGAATAAGACTATTAGAAAAAGGTATCTACAATAATGAAAGCTTGTATTTTTGGGATGCGTACCTAGTCCTTTTATCCTTGAGCGTGGGCCGATTAATAGAATCATGGACACTTGGGATAGGCATAATCCTTACACACAGAGGAGGATTCCATGGTGGGTTGTAAGGAGGAATGTGCTCTGAATTCCGTTAGGAAGCCGTTCAGAT
>JAYJMB010000191.1:2070-18384 GCA_036873735.1 Pouteria campechiana
CTTGATTATTTCCTATAAAGATCAAGTCATCAACATATAAAGAAGTAATGAGAATGTTAGCATTACCTCGAGACTTTCTATACAAGGTTGGTTCACTTTTGCTTTTGAGAAACCCCTTCCATATAAAATAATTGTCAATCTATCTGTACCATGCTCTTGGTGTCTGCTTTAACCCATATAGAGCTTTCTTCGACTTTTAGACTTTATCTTCTTTTCCTTCAACAATGAAACCTTGTGGATGCTTTACATAAATCTCCGCTTCCAGAATGTCATATAAGAATACTAACTTTACATCAAGCTGATAGACTTTCCATTAAAGCTGTGCTGCTATGGCAATTAAGGCTCTGGTTATATATAATCTTGCAATAAGTGCAAATGTTTCATAAAAGTCTACTCCTGATTATTGTGTGTAGCCTTTAGCTACCAACCTTGCCTAGTGTTTTTGGATTGAGTTGTCAGGATTGAGCTTGGTTTTATATACCCACTTCAACCCTATAATATCTTTTTCATTTAGTTGATCAACAAGTTCCCATGTTTTGTTTTTCTTAGTCATATGCATTTCATCATTCATAGCTTCAATCTAAACTACTTAATTGACTACAATTTCAAAGCTTTGGGGTTCAATAACTGAAAATTATAGACAAAGTCATCCATCCAGCTTGGTTGCCTCTTTGCCCGATTAGATTTTCTTATGGATGTAGATGCTTCACGTGAAGTTTCATCAATTTCATGTGGAGTTTGCCTCTCACTTGCATTCCTTTCTTCCATTTTTAATTCATTCTCTTCATGTCTAGTTGGCGGTTATTTCTTAAAAGGAATAACAGTTTGCCTCTCAACTTTATCTTCATCCCAGTTCCAGATTGTATTTTAATCAAATTTCATATCACAACTAATAAGCAATTTTTTAATTTTTAGGCTTATACCCAATAACCTTTTGATTGAGTACTATAGCCAAAAAGAATTCTTTTTTCTGATTTTTCACCCAATTTTTTCTTGTTTTATCTAGAACATGAATGTAATACAAGCAATCAAAGAATTTGAAATGCTTTACCGAAGGTCTTCTTTCACATTAAGCTTCAAGTGGAGTTTTGTTCTAAAGAGATTTGGTTTGGTAGCGATTAAGCAAATAGACAGTTGTCTTTCAACATTGTTTTAGTCATCTCCACTATTATTATATTCTTGCATTTAGCAACTCCATTTTGCTGTAGACTGTAAGGAGTAGTTAGTTGTTTGTTGATTTCATCATCTTCACATAATTTTTTAAACTCAGCAGAAGCATATTCTCCCCCTCAATCACTATGGAGAGTATTGATTAAATGCCCACATTTTTTCAACTCGTGCTTTGAACTTCTTGAAAATTGACAAATCTTCTACTTTATGCTTAAAAAAATATACCTAAGTCATTCTGGTTAAATCATTTATGAAGATAATAAACAACTTATTCCCATTGTGTAATGTTGTTTGCATAGGTACACAGATATCAGTACAGACAAGTTCAAGTGGAGCCTTTGTTCTCTAAGAGCTTTTTGTAGGAAATAATACTCAATGTTGTTTTTCAAGTGCACATCCTTTACAAATTTCATCTCCTTGAATAATACTTAGGAGCTTAATCACCATGCCTTTTTGATGCAGTTGATTTAGACCTTGAAAATTTAAATGTCTAAAGCAATGATGTCATAACCATGATTCATCAATTTGTGCTTTCATAGCTATAACTTTCCTATATTGAAATTGAAGAGGAAATTTTTTATTTTTCTACATTTTTACCTTGACTATTTTCATCTTTTAATTATTTCTTTTGTCATAAATGATGCAAATCTCATCTTCAAAATACAACACAATCCCATTTTGTATCATTTAGCCAAAACTCAAAAGATGTTGGTCCAAAGCAAGAACAAGAAGAACTTCTTTATATGTTTGGTGTCTTTCTTTGTCTCCACAACAATAGTACCTTTACCTTTAGTTTGGAAAATTTCACCATTATCCATTTTGATTTTTGTATTTACAGATTTATCAATTCATGTGAAGATTTTTTTATTTCCATCATATGGTTACTGCACCCACTATCAAGTTATAAAATATTGCTCTTGACTTCAGAAGCAACTTGAAAAGTATAAAAAAGAGAGTCAACGCTTTTTAATTCTTCAAAATAGTTTGCTTGATGATTTTCTTTGAGGCAAAAATTCTCTTCAACATGACCAAACCTTTTACATTTTGAGTATTTTGGTTTGCCATAAAATCAACAATCCTTCTCAAAGTGACTCGTCTTTTTGCAAATTTTGCATATAGGGTGCTTTGGCTTTTTACCCTTCTTATATTTATGATTGCCTTTTGGCTTTGAATCATTTTAAAACTTATCATCAAAATTACTTTTGTTTTTCTTGGATCCATGCAACTATTTAGATCCAACTTGAAGCTTGGATTAAAAGACATTTTCTACTAAGATTTCATTCACATGCTAAGCCTTTGCTCATTTGCCTCAATAAAACTCATTAACTCTTTTAATGATAAAATAGATATATCCTTCGGTTGTTCAATTGCTGCAATTATAGAAGAATATTGTTTAGTGAGACTTATCAAGATTTTTTTTAATAATTCTTTTATCCACAATATCCTTACTACAGCTTCTTATTTGGTTGACTATCCCTTTCAAATTTTAGAAATATTCTTTTGAGGATTCAGAATCTTTCATTTGAAGATTCTTAAGTTCTCTTCTTAAGTTTTGAAGTTTGATGGATATTACCTTAGCACTACATTGAAATTATTCTTTTGGAGTATTCCATGTTGCATTTGCTATGGAAGCTCCAATAGTTCTTGGAAAGATTTATTCTGCTAGTGCTTGTTAGATGATGAACAAGACTTTTGCATCTTTTTGTTTATTTTCTCTTAATCTTTCTTGTTGAGTGGAAGATTGAGCAGCTTCACCATTTATTATTGTATATCTATTCTCTACAATCTCCCATAAATCTTATGACAGAAATAATGTCTTTTTTTTAATACTTCAAAAATCATAATATTTTCTTCCAAGGATTTGAATCAATGCTTGTGTTGATCCAAAATTGGCTATATTGGAGGCTCTAATACCGCTTTGTTGGTGGGTTAGCAGAAACTAGATAAGATTTCAGAAGTATGAAACAAGGTTAGAAGCATTCAAGGTTTATTTTCAAAAGTGCCTTACCAACTCCAAAAGTACTATTAAAGTACTTAAGGTGGGGTTTTAGAAAAACGTGGCTTACTTGTGAGATATAATATGTAGAAAGAAGGTAGAGATTTTGGAAACAAACACGGAGAAGAGGTATTTGTATTAAAACATAGGATTTTTTTGCTTCAAAAAAGCTTACAATGACTTTGATTTATAAAATTGACTTGCCTAAAAATGAATTTATGAAAAATGACAAATGCATTAGATGCTATGAGAGCGTTAACACCTCATTCATCTCTTTCCGATGCTGGCAATGCTCGTAAATGGAGCTTGTACCCGGACGATCAGCCCATTACAAGAGGCTCAGGCAGGCCGTATAGCTGGGACTTCATTGATGGTCGCCGAGTCTTCTCCACCGAGAACTTCTTTGACGTGCACGCAGATACACAGCCATGTTGATGTTGCAGCATGTGCCAATTTTGCTAACTTGCCTTGTCACCATTTTCTAGGCATTTCCCATCGTGCGAAAATGGGGGCCGCAGCTTGAGCTGTTGCACTCCAGCAGTAAGCGGAATTGATGCCTTGGATGTGAAAAAAGCAGCAGCTGCAGCAGGAGATTGGATAGAATCAGGACTCGTCCCTCTCTCTCTCTCTCTCTCTCTCTCTCTCTCTCTCTCTCTCTCTCTCTCTCTCTCTCCCCTTAGTTCTTGTTCCCCTATCAACGGCAGCACGAATGCCAACGCAAGTATTTGAGTCGGGGCGGGAAAAGGTTGGTGTGATGCATCAAAACCGACCATCAGATGATGGAAATGCTACTACTAAGAATATGCCGTTGCCCTCTCTCCACAGCCGAAATCCTGCGGCTGTCCGCAGGGAGAGAGACGATGGTGCACGTGTCTCGGTGCGAGCCAGAACATGCAAATTATTTATTACGAATCTTATACTTGACTAATCGATTATTTTAAAAAATATTTTATAAATATATTATGTATAGAATTTATATGATGTGTATGACTAAGGTTATCTAAAACTTAGCAGTTGAGATCTGTGCTGATTTGATTATAGAAAACACAAATAAACATGGTTGCAATTCCAGCAGCTCAAAACTTTTCAATGCATCTTTCAAGAAAGAAAAGTTTAGATAAAAGTGCATGTTTTGCATGCATATTTACACATTTTTATATGCTTTCTACCATTCATCATGTTTCAAATATTAAATTTCCTAACTTTAAAAAATGGAAGAAAGTGTAAGACTATGTCATAATAAATTAAGGTTTTTTATCAAGTTATCTTTTAAACCATAAAAAATTTTAGGTATTAAAATCTATTAAATATAAATGAATAAAATAAATTTATTAAATATCTATAATTTAATATCGAATAATTAGAGTGAACTGTATACTAGAATTACATTTTTTTTTTACCGCCAATTACTGGTAACTAACTTTCAATCCTACTCGCAATAAGCGAAATTACTAAACTACCCATATTTTTATTTTTAAACAACCGGTTGATGTTTCTAAACTCTGGTTACCTGACTGTGCAGCGTACCGCATGTACGGCATCACATGGCTGCAGGTGGGCTCTTAGCTACCCACCATGAACATGGGCAATTAGGCATGGAACGGAGCTGCCTTTCTTCTCCAGTTGCCTGGAAAGTCTGCAAAGGCATGAGAAAGAACCATCCAGAACAACGTATTTAATTCACTAGTCTCAACAACTCTCTTTTCTGATGCTATAATAATGCAAAATATGCACTTGAACTAATTGAAAGTAAAAAGTTCTAAACAGTTCAAATTCTTAACAGGTTTGAAAAATGGTTAGGAAGAAAGTTGGATCAGAAATTAAGGTTGAATTACCGGAGTTACACTCGCTTTTCCTCTGCTCTCAGCACTTGGCTAGACATTTTTACCAAGCTGTTTGTTGGGCTTGGTGGACTGGCCTTTGAATCTAGCCACAAATGAGTGAAACCGTCGAGCGTGGAGTGGATGCCGTTCTATGATGGTCCATGAGCATTGAGGGTCCAGTGAATGGGCTCAGAAGTCGATCCCTTTCGGTGATGGGCCACGAGCACTAATGGGTCCAATGAGTGGGGTTTTTTATAGACTTAGCCCAGACCAAGGCCTCCTTTGCTCCGTAGTATTTATGCAAATCCTAGACCGATCCAGACCGTTGCAATTGGGATTAAGTCTCCGGAGAGATCATGAGTTGAAATTTAAATTGATCCGAAAAGTCAGAATTTAAAATATTTGGGTTGATTTTTTAAGGATTTAGAGTTTACAATTTAGAACCAAATTATAATATAGTGTGGTTTGGTTTGGATGTATAATTTTCGTATAAGTAATAAAAAACACATAAAGAAATAAAAAGTTTGGACCAGTTTCCCGTTAGAGATGAAAGAAGATGGACAAGAAACAGAAACAAACACTGATTTGATATAGAAATTGGTATCTAATGAATTCAATGGTTCCAACATAAGTGAAAGAGAGGATGGATCACAATGATTTCTTGGTGAGGATATGGCCCAATTGGTATATGTTACGGACTTTATTGGATCGAACCTTGGTATGAAAACCTACCAAATAAGAGCTTTTAATTTGAGAGAAACCCTAAAATTAAAAAGAGCAATCCTAAGCCAGATCCTATGTTCAGAAAACAAAGATCAGAAAGCAAGAATCAAAAATAGAGAAAGTACAGGTGCAGAGAGACTCAATGGAAGCCGTTCCAGCAAATAGAGTTGATAGATATGTTCTACAAATGACCATAATAGAAAATGATAATAGATATATTAAAAATAAGTAAATTTCACAGCTAAGTGACTAAATATTAAACAAAAAAAAATGATTCTTAAGATGCCCAGAGCATATTAACTCTAAATGCATGAAAAATGATAATTATGTGTATCCACTTTCCTATTTCATGCTTAGTTGTTAATCATTTATATAACAAATACATTCAATTAAATAATATTTATAATTTTTATTTAAAGTGTAATAATATATCTACAAAAATTGTCATTCTCAGCTGTTAACCAAAATTGTCACCACTTTTATATTCCGTGTTGCGTTTTGATTGTTTACATAAGAGATGTGTTTAGGCCCCTTTTCAAACTTTTTTAGGGTGAATCGTTGGAGTGGATTTGATTGAAATGAATTTGAATTTAAAGAACATTGACATTAACATTATGGGGACGACACTTTGCTGTAATATAAATTTCCTTAGAGTGGGATAATATATATTGGGGAAAATTATCGGCCCAAATTGTCAATTTCGTTTTCTATTGGATCCAACCATAGGTTTTAAAAAATGATTTACGATTTTTTGTTTAGATCGCAAGTTTAGAATTTAAATTACGGTCAACGGCTAAGATTTTGGTACGAAGAAATACATAATCCGACAACTGGTCAAGATGACTGAAACCCTGTTTCCACTTGCAACGACCTAAAACGCGTTTTGGCAAAGACCTGTCTTTTTGTTGTTGTTTTTACTCCACCTATCAAAAGGGCTCCGCTCCCTGCTCTGTGTTTCAGACTGGGAAGGATCGGTAGTTCGGAAAATGGACGAAGAAGATCAAAGACAAACCAAAGCCATTTGTCGAAATCCATCAGAAAAGCCAAATTTTTCCATGCAAGAAAAAAGATGAAGGAAGAGAAAAGAAGAGAAATCCTGATGCAGAATCGCCTCCAAAACCCTAAAATCACCGATGATGGATAGACATGCACCCCCCCGGCCATTGCTCTCTGCTCTATTCTTATCCTTCGTCATCGTCGAATCGCATTGCGCTCTTCTAGCTGATTCTCCACAGCAGCCGCCGCCGCCGCGACGCGGGGACCATCCGGATGTCGACCCGCCCCCGCCGCCGCAATTTACAGCCCCGCCGCCGCAGCCGCTGAAATCCGGCGGCCAAACTGAAGGAATCCACCACCATCACAGGCCCCCGCCACGGCCTAGTCGGACGAAATCCCACGGTCACCAATCTAAGAGCGCCCCCCAGCACGAGAGCAATCTGGGGAAGAAGATCGGTCTCCTGTTTGTGGTCATCGCCGGTGCCCTTCAGGTCGCTGTTGCAGGTTTTCTGGGCTACAACGTTTGGCATATCGCAAAGACGAAAGATCATGGAGCGGATTGTTCGCCTTGATATAATTTATGGGTTCGCGATTCTTTGGTGATTATGGTGTTGAGTTCTGACAATGGCAGGTATTCCTAAATTTGGGAATTTGCATACTTCTTTCTTCAGTAAATGGATTATGGGTTAACTAGCGTATTCTCCGTCTCCTCGTTGCATTGAAATCTGATGATTTATAACTTGATTGGATTAGACACCTGTTCCCCTTTTTGTAAACTGCGGCAAACTGATAATTTGAAATTTTATGTTACTTGGACAATATCCTTTGTAAATAATCGGTTGCGGTTCCATCATTCTCCGTTGAAACTACTACTAGTGGTTGAATTGAATTGGGTGAAACGGAATGGGAAGAAAAGGAACTGATGGTAATATTAAAGGTTAAAATACATAGAAGGTGATGATTGGAATCATGGTTAGTGATGAGACACAGTACTGTTGTCATGGAAAGTAATATATGTGAAATCCCAGCAGAATTTCCCACTCCATTCCATGTTGCTAATCATGCCCTAATGAGAAGGTGACAACCTTCGGTTTCAATCTACTAGAGAAAGCTATATTGCGATCACTTAATTCTGTTTTGGGCAGCTATGAGTTTTCCCCTTTTATATGTTTTGATCACATCAGATATTAGAATGTTTCATTATTAATCAGTCCAATTAGGGAAAATTTAATTACACTTAATGTTTTGTATTACAGGCAACTGCACTTGCGGTAATAACTCCCTACTTGACTGTCATGAAATAGATTGTTGCATTTCAGACTTTTTCTTTAAATTTTTTACTCCTAAACATGAGTATAGAACTTGAATGGTTTTGACCGTAGGACGGTATGATGCAGCTATGTAACTGGAACTGCTATGACACTGAGTTAGTGCCAACCATCACTGGAACTCTTTTTCTCATTGTTACCTCTGGTTCCCTTAGTTCACTTAAGTGTGTAAAAGCCCCCCAGGTAATGTTAGAGGGCTGTAAAAGTTCGTTTTGCCGCCTTTCATTGATGTAGCCTTTATCTATATTTAGCTACTCATGATAGCCTTGCTTTTATCAGTTCATTACCTGTATACTTTTTTTCTTAAAAAGCACATATGATTTATCTTGGATTTTTAGTTAGCATACTCACATAAAGCATGTACATGACATGTCAGCTTGCAGGCGAAATTTCATTGGTTGGATTAGCCTTGCATATGGGAGATGGAGATAGCCCATATAGGTGGTCAGACTCTTTAGCTACATGTGTTTTATATATGGTGTATAGCATGTACATGACATGTCAGGTTGCGGGCTAAATTTGATTGGTTGGATTAGCCTCGCTTATGGGAAGTGGAGATAGCCCATACGGTTGGTCAGACTCTTCAGCTAAATGCGTCATGTATATGGTGTAAATCATGTACACAACATGTTTCTTGCCTGTGAAATTTCAGTGGTTGGATTAGCCTTATGTATGGGAGACAGAGATGGGCCATACAGGTGCTCAAGACTCTTCAGCTACATGTGTTGTGTATATGGTGTTCATGAGTCCACTTAATTTAGTTTTTATCGTTATTCACATCTGACATCACCCCTACTGCATTGACCTCATTTTCTCCTTTTTTCACATCCTTGTACATGTTTTACCCTTCTCTTTCCTTTACACCTCTTTTACATAAAACCAAATGGAAATTAGAGTTCAATGCAAGAGGGGTTAAATGGTGGAGAATTCTTGAGTTCTTTATCCTTTCCAAATAAGGACTGGAGATTTTCATCTTGCATTGTTGATTTGAGGAGCTACCTGGAGATGGATACCCCTTGGCATTTGAGATTGGAATCACATTAATATTGTTTTGGTAGTCAGGCGGAAGATGACATTTCAATAAATATTTGGGCTGGATAAAGTTGATTAGTTCCTTATACTCTAGTCTTTGTGAAGTAATGAGTAAAGTAGATAGGCTAAGAGGACATACAGTTTGAAAGGATACCACCTGAAAGGAGGGAGTAGTGGAATTGAAAACTTTTCTCCCTTTTCATTTGAACAAGAACTTCTTAGAGGGTGGTAAAAGAGTTCGCTCTTTGTATAGATCTCAGTGCTCTTAGTATATGTGGAAGCTAGTTCTCATAGTATTGGGCTTTTATTCACCATCCATCTTAAAAACATTATCTGGTGGGTCTGTTTGGGAATTAGGAGAGCAAGTAGAAAGAGAGATGAGGAGTGGAATATGGAAAGTTGGAGGAAAAAGGGCAAAAATGATATGACAAGATAGAGACTAATGATTCAAAAAAAAAATTAAAAAATAAATTAATAATGATAAAATAGGTAAACTTTTTGAATGAAAAAACATGGGTAATGATTGTAAATATTGGCAATAATTAGAAAGTGTAAGATTGTTAGTGTAGATGAATGCCACACTGATTAAAATGAATGTTAAAAAAGAGGCAAAGAGATTTTTGAACGGATGTCACTCAACATAAACAACAAAAAAGTTTCCCAAAGATGATTGGTGTGCATGGTGTGGTAAGGCTCTCTTATTATTATTGGCCTTGTGGTTTCTTTTAAAAAGTGCTAAATTTAACATGCATTGTATAATAACTGCTAAAGAATGGCACGCATCCGCTCACCGAAAAGTAGGCTCATGCATAAGCTGAATTTTGCACTTCATGAGCATTTCAGTCAAATTTTTAACGTTTTATAAGAGAGAGTTGTCAATGAAATTCAATGATTTCCATCATGCCAAAGTGGGAATTCTTGTAATTAGGTGCATAATTGCACTTTTCCACTCTTGGGCATATGAAGACGTCTAGCTTCCAGATAATGGCATAGGAATTGCTGAAGAGACTTGCTGCTAACAGAGGCTTCGCGCATGCTGCCAACGACTTCTTGCTTGCAATGAAAACGGCTGGCATTCTTCCAGCAACGCGGTCTTGCCTTTTTCTAGAAATTGTGCTGTTACGGGCACAAACCAAAATTTCAATGGCAGTGATGCAATGGAGAACCTTTTGATTATAGATTTTAATGGATGAATGGATAAAATCCAATCAAACCAATGTGCTTAGAAATTTTCTTTTAGTTAAGATTGTGGATATCAGATTGATAAAAGTTTTGATGGGTTACAAAATTCAATCACCAGGAAGTAAACATTTTAGGGGTTGTATATTTACTTTCAAATAATTTTAATTTTTTGGCCTACTGAAACTCTTATCAAGATCATATTTACATTTTACCTGAACAAGCATTTTTAAGAACATTGGTTGAGTTGGAATTCCATAGAGTCATTCATTAAAATAGACAATCAGTCAATCGAATGGTTCCTTGCAAGTAAACCGGTTCGATTGGGTCACTGCGGAAATTTCAATATCTCCAGCGGAAGCGTGAGGTGGTAGTTTAATTGCCATATCTTTACTACAGAGATGCACGGTAGATTCTCGTCGGCTCTGCTTGTTTGTGGACCAAATGGGCATTTGACTGGGCTTTGAATCGGAAACTTCCGTGTACTGTACAAACAGGAAATGGGAAACGTATGCGCGGGCGTATCATGAAGTATGGAAAGATGAAAATGGTGGAGTGGGTCGTCCCTAAGAAAGGGATTCATGAAGTATCGACCGCCGATAATGAAGGCCACGCGTTGGACAGTCCTGATTGAGACACCACGAGGATGCCTCACCTCATTCAGGCCTCTCCCTTCTCTCTCTATCAAAATCAAACTCTTCGTGCAGTTAACGCGTCCACGTTTATCCGGCCACTCACTCACTGGGAAATGATGATGTTTTAGACACAGATTCGCAGTCCGTAAGTATTGCACAGGCCGAGTGCAGTAATGAACGCGATGAACGGTGCAGTATGCCGCCTGGCGAGTCTCAACGAAGACGTACGTTTTTTCGCTCATATGTTCGTACACTTAACATGGGTGACTCCACTTCTGCTATCCTCCACGCTGCCAAGCTATGTATATGGCGTTCTCCTGCACTTTGCATTTCGGTGCTCATGCCGTTCAAGTAGATTCTTAGTTTTCCATCCGTGCTAGCTCAGTCATATTGGTTTTTCCCTCATGCACTCCTAATACCGAATCGCAGTATTCTAAATAAAAAAACACTTCAATAATAAGATACTTGAAATAAAAATCTTCAAATTCATTTTGTGAGGCTTTTCCCTCAGAGAGAGAAGAAGCCCTTCAAAAACATGCGTATGCCGCTTTGAGTGACGAACACACGGTATCCTTTAGTAAAAGGCGAAAGAATGGTTCGCTCTGTGCTCATCACGCGGCTCCGTGGCTGGTTTTATCGAGCTGCTTCCCCACTAATAGAAGAGGGTCAGTAGAAATCTCTCCAACCCTTCCACTGTAGGACACATATAGACTACCTACAACTCCGGTCGCCTGCTTCAGATGATTCTTCGGCAGGGTATGCATTCAGGCCCACATTACTTACATTATTAGATAACTAGAATTAGCGATATTTTGAAGAACACACAGCAAAAATCAGATTAGTCAACCAATGTTAAGCGATGGTTCAGCTGGAATAAGTTATCTCCATGGATAATGGCCACCCGTATATCATCATCCATTATAGTCAGGTGTAAAATTTCTTCGCGTGCAGCCCGGTTCACACAAGTGAACGCGCGCAAGTGGCTGGCCCACCGGCATTTTAGCTGGCGGACTCGCTGAGCTGTCGACGCGCAGCGACAAAGGCCAAATTCCAGGGCATTAAAGCCGACGATCTGCCCCCACTCTTTTGCAGCATGCGCCCATTTTTTCCAATTTTTAGTACAGTAACAGCAACTTTTTCGTACTTGCACAGTACCCCAAAGTAGAAAAACCAGCAGCAGTGTGGGGATAAAAACATGGCCTCTCGATGTTAGTTCAGTTGCCCTCTGCCGCCCTGGCCATTTTCGGTCTGTCCAGATCTTTCGATCTGGAGCGGGCGCAGAGGTTGGGATCAAAGGCATGTTTCTCCAATTCTAACTTGGGCGCGCCAGGAAGACCACGGAGATCATGCCATACCGAATGTATCCGTCGAGGTGTTTAAACTAATCAAACTATATATACCGTGTGCTGGCTATTTGATCCTACTGCATTATTTTCATGTATTAGATCCCCATGTTTTGACAGATTCGCCCTTTTAACGGAGGAAAAAACAAATTGAAATTGTGCATCCACAGTACTTAGAATTAAACTGATGAAAAAATCCCAGCCGCTCATGGACAATTTGGACGGTCTAAAATGCCATAGAAACATAAAAGTTCCGATACTAAATCGAGCCAAAGGTATAATTACACGGGACGAGACAAGCGAACACATGGAAGAAACCAAAGACGAGGAACCAATCCGCCTATAAAACCACGGCGTTATTAAGGCAAACAGAACAAAGCACCATCCAAACTGGTTTTAAGAAAACGAAAAATCTCGTTCAGATGGGAGTATGTGACTTGAACTACTCGATAGATCACAGCCGTCAAAATTTGAAATTGCAGGCTTCCATCCAAGCCCATCTCCACAAGTCATTCATCTGCGCAGGCAAATCGACATGAGAGAGATTAGAAAGTATTGCTCAAAGGGTATGTGAAGCTTAATGGCAGATATCGAGTTACCCTGAATTGGGGAAATGGGAATCTGCCGTGTGGATTGAAATGGAAAGCTGGGTTGTCGAGACCGCAGCCCGGTCTGATGGGTCCACCTCCAAATCAAGCCACGAGCCTCTGTTCTTCGGCGGGGGCCATTCGTCGAAGAACAGGCGCAACGGCTGCTGAGGCTCTCTGTCCGTTTCGACTTTCGGCTCATCGCTTCCCGACTTAAAATCAGTGCCCAAAATGAAGCGATGCTGCTGCTGCTGCTGAGAGTAGTAACTGCTCTGCAAAACGGAGGAAGTCCGCTTCATAGACCTCCATGAACTGTCAAGTGTCGAGTCTGAAATGCTCTTCAAACTCCCCGAAGACTCTGAGAAGAAAGCGTGCTCGTCCACATTCTCTTTCAGCCCACGTAAATACCTATGAATATAGAAGGAGAAAATGACCACATAGTCAAAGAACGGAGCTCTCATGCTGTTTTTGTGATGGGGTTTATTGCACAGACCTGTAATCCTTAACAGCCGAGGAGTATGCAAGAGAGTCCACATTGAAATGGGTGGCGGAGTTTTGAATGCCCAAGTGAATACCGGAAGCTTTGGAGGAATGAGGTTGGAGGCAGGGATGTTCGGTTTGAGTAGAGGAAGAGAAAGCAGAGGAGAGCGAGGATGGATTGGTGGATGATGCGGATGGCGGAGTTGTTGACGTCAATTCCACAGGCTTTCTTGAACGGTTTCTGCCTCTATGCATGTGCCTCTCGCAGTACTTGGAATCCGGGAAGGCTTCTTTAGAGCACCTCCATTTCTTCCCATCTGTTCTCCTGCACCTGCCTGGCTCTGGGTCTGCGGCTTTCCTGCCAAAACCCATCTGAAAACAGCCCCATCCAGCAGCTACAAAACAACAGAATTCCAGATCTTGTTACTTTCAAGGTTTTTTCCTTTTTCTCTTTTCTTGTTTTTGTTTCAAGGGAACCGGAAAATGAAAGAAACCACATTTAAAACTAAATAATAAAATACTCGAAAAAAGGACAACCGAAGAAACAAAAATCAACCAGCCATAAAATAACCCAGAGAACGTGTTCACTGCTTAGATTTGAGACAGAAGCAGCAGAATAGAAATCCAAAATTCCAGCAAAAACATCTCCCTGCTATTTCTTTCTAAATCCAACGTAGAACGAGAGAGAGAGAGAGAGAGAGAGAGAGAGAGAGAGAGAGAGAGAGAGAGAGCTTACTAGGATACTGAGGGAAGAACCTTGGCAAGGAAGGAGTGATGGGAAGATCCCACCCTCTCTTGATTGAGTAGAGGAGATCAGGTGGCACAGGAATCCCGTATAAAATGTATTTGAAGATGAGTGCTTGATTCTCTAGCTCCTGCCATTGAGTAACCGTGAAGGGAGAAGACCTATGTCTTGCGCTCATCATCTCACCCAAAAGAGATTAAAGTTCCAAGCCAGGAGTTGAATGAATGGTTAAATGGGAAGAGAGAGGAGAAAGAGAGAAAATCCGAAGCAGTCTTAAATCAAATCTCTCTCATGGGGTGATGCAGCATCTTCTGTTGCACGGATAAAACTAATAGCTGCTGCTGCCACCTGAGTCTGCTACTCCTATAATGACTGCAGCACCGCTGCTGCTTCTGCTTCTGCTGCAGCTACTGTTTTTGCAGCAGCTGCTGCGCTTTGCTGCTCTTGTCTCTGCCAGCTTTGCGGAAACCCATAAGCGCCAGTGATTTCTTTTCTGAAAACAACAACGACAAAGCATCATGCACTGCCTTGCGTACACGTGGCATACATGTGTCTCCATTCGATCCTACTCGGAAGCTCCTGCAAAAAACTCAAGCTGGGGTGGATGTTACCAGACCATGGTCCCTTCAATAACAGGAGCCCACTGCTTAAACGGCTGGATTGGGATGGAAAAGAGTCACGTCGACACTGTCCACATGGGACTTCACAGATTTCCGTCTTCTGCAGGAGTATTTTAAGATGAAAAAGGCCAGAAGAGAAGGCACACCAGCATTTACCTTCTCAGTTGTTTTGCATGGTGCCCCTTTACAGCGGCTTTATGGTGAGCTGTGGTACAATTACAACCTTTCCTTTCACCATCCTGTCTGTCACAGACGGCGAGAAGTGTTGATACGGAAGGTACGGTAAGATGATTATAGGTTGTGAGAAATTCAGGCCAATTACATGAAAGCCGTTTGATGGGACGGTTCGCTGGGCCAATTAGTAGACGGTATAGTTTTGCAGCTAGTGACGCTCGGATGGGAAGGGGGGCCGATGGGCACAGGAGGGGCCGACAAAGAAAGGTTATTTTCTTTTTTAGATAGGTGTATTATTTTCCTGCTTAGACATAAGGGAAGATATGAATTACCTTTTTTTCTTTTTTACCCCTGAAGTTGTTTCGGGTGGGTTTGAATTCAATATATAAAAGTAAAAGTAAAGGGGTATAAAAGCCTGCCCTTTTCCTCCAATATAATATTTATCTACTTTCAATAATTATATTTTTTGTCATTAGCTATATTTTTAATAATTTTTCATTTTTATTAAAAAATTCTAATTGTTTTTATGAGTGCATTTCATGGTTGATATCACTATTTATAAAAAAACAAAAAACATTTCTATCCTTTTGCTGCTATACAAACACGCCCTAATTACGGGATATAAGCAAAGATGGGTTGAGCTTAAATGAAATCAAAGTCAACCAATTATTATCCATTTGATTAAAATATTTCAAATTATTTTAATTAGAAATCCACATAGATTGCCTCATCTCAAAGCATATGAAATTATATGTCAAATTAAAAAATTACTTTGATTAATTTATGCATGTTATGACATTTGGTATATTCGTTTATCTTTAGAGAAGAACACTTTGGAGCGTGTGGATGTATCATTACATACTTTTGAGACTCACATGCAAAGAGAGAACATTAGGGCGTTTTAATTCACTCTCAAATGATTCTGTGTTTGTAGTTCTTTCAAGGATTTTATGGAGATAACTTTTTGGCTTTTAGCTAAAGGAATGGTGTTAAAGATGATGGTTCACTTTGTTCTTGTAAAAATATTTAAATAGAGCCTACTTCATTAAATCAAAATCTAACAACGATTTTTTTCTGAAAACTTACATAATTATTAGATAAATGATTGGCGATGTGATCTAATGTTTTGAATTTATAATTTTAGTTAAATATTTAATAAAACTAAAAGGAAATGAATTACATATTTCAAAAGTCTTCAGAGCGCCTTTAGATTGGTGTAATAGTTTGTGTTGTTTTAATGTGTTGTTAGAGGGTATATATGTGAGAAAAGGACTATTAAAGTGATTAATTATTTTGGGGTGGAAACCGTCTATTTAATATGATATTAAATCTAAAACGAAGCCTATTCATTTTTTATTCTATCCTGCCATTTCTTTTATGTCCGTGCTTGAGGCTAGTATATCTACTTATTATGTTAGGCTTGGTAGTAAGAAGAAGGGTTAGGGTGAGTATGTGTACGTGTTGTGGGAAAAGACTTTATATA
>JAYJMB010000192.1:0-15466 GCA_036873735.1 Pouteria campechiana
AGGCTTCTCAATGAATACAAGGATTTGGCAATAAAACAAGTATCAAACACCATGTAATCTGATATGGAGCCAAATTTTATTGATACCATCTACCAATCAACTAATAATGTGTTTCTCAGTGAGATAATCAATGATGCTCCAATAAGATATTGTTGCCAACATCATCAATGATACAAGCATTCGGTTCAAATAGAAATTCAGTGGGATCAGGTATCTGAAGATTCTATCTTTAATTTCCTGACTTTATCATATCAAATTAATAAAATTGCGGGAACAGGATTCATGTAATTGAAAACATGACAAGAATAAGGCTTATGCACTGGTTATGAGGAACTAAACAACATGTGAAGGGATAGTCTCAATTATAAACCTGCTTGCATATGGAGCCAAACATAAGTCCAAAGACTCCAAAACTAATAGTGGAATTCCTACAATTCATAACTTCCAGCTAAAATGTTAAAAAAGACCTGTTGGGTTACCCAATTGACAAGATTTGGATTTGCTACCTACATATGGAAGAAGCAACCCAACCCAGACGCCAAAGTCAAGTCATCTGGATGGGTTTAGATAACAGTAGTTTGCCAAACCTGACTGATTGAATGCCCTTGTTCTGAAGGTTCCAGTTTATAGCATTATCAAGATGCAGCAAGCAAATTATATCAGTTCGACATGAGAAAGTTTGTCAGTCTTGATCATAAGGTTCTGAGGAAACTAGAAAGGTAGATGGGAACTTTGGATCCTTGGTATCGACATGCTGATATTCAGCAAATTCAACCAATTTCTTCTCTATCAACATGCAAACTCACCAATTTCCTTGCTGCTTTTTTCTTTTCCCCCATCTTTTCAGCTGTGTTTCTCAGAATGTTAGCAACCTTTATCCAATTCTAGTGAAAGGCATTCAAATTTTCGTGAGTTGTTCTCAATCAATTATCAATTTTATGCATCAACCTATGCCATGCATGCATCAAAACTTATTTCAATAGTTTAAGCAAGTTAGATATGGAAATTGTGATCATTGTATTACATGTTCATACCACCAATTCATACCCTATTTTCGTGCACTGCCCAATAATAACAGAAGGTCCCACGACAGCACCTGATCCAAGAAAAACATTTGCCCCAATAACAGACTTTGAATGAACTATTGCACCAGCTTCAATGATGGCAGTTGGATCTACGCAAGCCAATCTGTGGAACAAGCCACCCCCATTGGGTGACTTCTCGAAGTAGGGTTCTGAAGCAGTGCTCTTCTCTAATCTTGAAATTAAGGGAACATGCTATGGTCAATCTTTCTTCTTGAATCATTAATAAAATATAGTTACCTTGTAGAAACAAATAGTAAGATCCTGAATCATTTTACAATCTAATGTGAAGTATGCATAGAAAAAAAAATAGCTTTTGTTTACATAATTAAGAAACTTGGTACTCAACCTTTCTTCTCACAGAAGAGATATTATCCATGGAAGTGGAAAATAAAAAACAAACAAGAAAATTAAAAATAAACCAAGAATACCAGAGATTAAAATTTAGCTAATAGATGCAATGCTTGATGGATTTGAGATGGCTTTTGATATATATATATATATTTTGTTGGTTCTTTGCACTTCTTGCACTTCAACAAAATTTATCTTACTTTTTATAGTAGATATGGTATTTCAAACTCATAAACTTCAATTCGAATAACCCGATCTTGCAGAAAACAGATAACGTATGAAGGATGATAAATTAGAAAGCCTCATGCACAAGGATGCAAATAGTGTCCTCATGGACCCCGTTTGTATAACGTGAGCTAATGGCCTTTCACTCAATGTGGAAACAACTGGCATGGGAAATCAGATAGTAGGAAACAAATCTGAATTTCAGGGAAAACAATGAATGGTAGCTACTTAAATCATTTAAGAAAACTGAAAAACGCAAAGAGGAAGGCCCTCTTACCATGTGTGCAAGTTGCCCGTACTTTTACCCCATTCAAAACATGGATAAAAATGCCCATTTTTTAGTTTTCAAATTTACGAATGGAGAGATGGGCAATCATAATGAATTGGAGGGTTCCAATGCCCATTGGAATCAGAACCCTTCAATCTGGATGCACAAGATATTCCAATTCCCACAATCCAATAAAAGTACACTATCTCTAAGCTACGGATATGGTATAAGGAGGTTGCTGTGAAACTACCAGGACCAGTTGTGCTGGCCTTCAGCACAGATTGACTAAAAGAGCACTCAGAAATACTCCGAAGATATCCAAGAAAAGGATGTTGCACTTTCTGGAGGAAATGGAAGGTCTTCATGGAAGATAACACTACTCTTCTCATTGAAACTGCAGGGGTAGGAGTTATCACAAGAGTCAGAACCGATCTGGAAATTTTGTAAATTGCAATCTAATAATCAAGCAATATGATTCCAAATATGTTTTCAAGATAAATTTTTCATTGAGCAAACAAATCATTAACTTAGGTAATTTCCAAAAACAGCCTTCTACAATAAGTTAGAAAGTAAGCTGCTAGGGCGAGCAACTTGCCAATATTCACATGCTTATCTTCTTACCAGGTCCAAAATGTATTTAAGAAACATTTTGAAAACTTCACATAAATAATTAATGTACATGTAAGCAACTTTGTATAAAAATGGTGGGTAAGTCTTGAAGTACGTAATAATGTCTTAGAAACTTGGTGTCAGTGTCAATGGATCTTCCTCATGCAACAACCCAGTTTAGAATCAACTAGGTTACTTTCCTTAAAGTACATCCCAGGCCAAATCCATTGTGATCATCATATTATAACTGAAGTAGCTTCTTTGTGAGTAGATAAGGAAACAACAATCACATACGAGGCTAAAAGCCTAACATGCTCATATAATGCACAGATTAGATCAAATCAATCCTAGAGCAGACTCAAACACTACATTCTGAGCACATGATTACTCACCAAGGTTACAAAGCAAACAAAACTAAGCATACATCAAGTCTAATTGCGCAAGTCCTGCCACGTCGCATCAGTACAAATCATCACGCTTAAACCCTAGTTAATAAAATCTCATGAGGGCAACGGCTTTTGCCCGGCTCAATGGGAACCATGATGTTACAGAAGATGAAAGCTCTGCATTAAAGTGCATCTAGTACTGATTAAAGTTCACGATCACGAAATTCGTTCCTCCATTGGCGACTACTACGTGAATGCGGAAATGCCGCAACGAAGGGCAGACACAAGACTGTGGCAAGCCCGCGCAAATCTTCCGAGTCGACTCTGTCTATTTCATTGGTCCCAAGATCGCAAGGCAGGAAACCCTAGAAAAGAGAAGAAGAACAGAACGCACCTCGACGGCTGCTTGTCCCAACACAGTGCAGAAAGTTCTCTCGGAAAGCAAAGGTTTTTGAATGAACAGTTTATAATAGTTGATAAGAGCCTTCAAACGACAACACGGTCCCATGGTCTAGTGGTCAGGACATTGGACTCTGAATCCAGTAACCCGAGTTCAAATCTCGGTGGGACCTTCTACATATCTTTTATTTATTTTTATTATTTCACGTTGATCTGCAAGCAGTACGGGGGAGATTTTTATCATTTTATTCCCCTCTTTACTTTTCTAACTTTTAGTTTCCCACTTTCTTATATATTCTAAGGTGTTAGAGGGTCTATTTAGATATGGTATAATAGAAAAAAAGGGTGTCTTATAAAAAGTATTTATTTAGAAAAAATGTACGAGGAAATGACAACATACCTTGTTATTACTATGATTTTGTATTGTGAAAATGATTGAAAATATAAATATCTGCAAGAAAAAAATAAAATTATTATGATAATTAGTATGTTACATCAATCTACTGAGAAACATACAAGAGAATGTATCCTAATGCGTCCTAATGGAGCCAAATGAATTTGAACTAAATAAAAAAATGACTTTTAAAAAATGTAGAAACAATGATTAAAAGTACAGGTAGAAATGATAAAAGTAAGATGATTAAATAAGCTGTGTTTTATTTAGTCATCTTACAGAAACCCAAGCACGCAGTAGTCATCCCCCTGGACCGCCCAACAGTACCGGTCGAACCGTAAGTGGGGCGGTCGGATTTGTATCCGGTTCTTGATTATTTAAAAAACCGCTTGGACCAAAGCTGAAGCAGCGGCGGCGTGAGTCCCGACACCATCCCTACCTGAAATTTCCCCAAATCCCGCCCCTGGCTCCATCTCCCTCCAACTTGTCGATTTTCCCCATCTGCGAATACGTCCTGCAGATCCTCCCATCGCTCTCCCTCGACGCGATCATTTGCCTGAAACATCGGCCGCAACATTGCTAAACCCACGGAGATCTCATCTTCCTCCTCTCGGCTGGTGCGAATCTTTGTTGTTGCTGTGTTTTGATCCTATTGCTTGAAGATTTCTTCTCTTCCTAATCTAATGCTCCGCTCCCCTTCAATGCTCCTTTCTTCAATGTTGTTTAGATGAAGATCGTAAGGGTTGAGGATCTTCTTGGCGATTTTTTTCAAAGCAATTCCAGTAGAACTGATGATATCTTGTCATCCTGTTTGATGAAAGATTTGTTCTTTGTACTTAATTTTTACTTTTTTGTGTTGAATCTCTCTCTCTCTCTCTCTCTCTCTGTTTTTTCCCCCTCCCCTGTAACAAGTGGTTTATTGAATTCACGAAGGTTGCAAGTCCAATTGGTGAGAAGGCAATTCATGTTCCACCCAACAGATAGGAGTCTGTGAATTTTGGTCTTAATTCATAGGAAATGCAATGGTGTAGCTCATTTGTCTTAAATTGTTTGCTCCATTTCATTGTTATCCTATCAGAATGATGTGCTCATGAAGATACCAATTTTCAATTTTCTGACATGGCTTTTTCATGATTCTTTTGTCAGTAAATGATTATTGAGGTTGCCGGATGTTGGAAATCAGTTGTTCATCAGGAACTAATCTTTGAACCACCTTACGATTCTTCTGAATCTGAGCAAAATATCCTCAAATTGGTAAATGATTGACCTTGGTTGCTGTCCAGAATTCAATACCTGTTGGCTTTTTACAGAAATTCAATGTTGCAAGTTTTCCAAAATTGCTGAACAATCTGCATGACGCTAAAGTCTTGTTCTGTGGCTTTGTCTGATGTGGATAGACATGACAGTGGATCCTGTGAATCTAGGTTAAGTTTGAATGCGCCCTAGAATGCTGTTGGAATGGATGCTTTGGCAGATTGATTTTCTATCTTTTTGAATTAAATACTGATTTTCTATATTTTTAAAATACATACTTCGTCCCTCCCATCTTCTGAACCATAATGGATGCCAAATTGGGCACTAAGCATTCTCCCTATGTTGCCTTCCTTCATGCATCCTATATTTGACTTGAGAATTGAACGAACTAGCAAGATTTGAAATTGAACTCAAGTGTTTTGGCATCTACTGGTGGGATGCATTGTTGATTTGAGAATTGAACACAAGTGAGTGGACAAATCCAGCTGTTTGATGTTTCATTTTCAAAGCGTTTGTGTGCTTCTGCTTCTACGCTCCACAGTGAATATTTTTTTCTTTTCCTTTCTAGGTTGCATTTTGGTAAAGAAATGAATTGAATGGTGAACATGCAGTTACAAGAAAGAAGAGGATTCAAAATAAAGAATCATGACCTTTAAGGGCGTATTTGGTTTGAGGAAAAAGAAACGTAAAAGAAGAATAAAAAGTACAGTAGTTGCAAAAGTGGAGATAATAATGTTAGCTATAAAGTGAACAAAAACAAAATAGATAGTCTTTTTTTTAAATGGTAATGATATAGCTCTTATATATTTTAGTTTTATGGGTCCCCAAAATATCAGGAAAATTTATGTGTTTTCCTTTCTTTGTTTTTTTAACATTCTTATTTTTCATAGAAATTCTGCACTCAATCCATCCAAGTGTTATTTATACCAAATTTGGATCTCTGATTCAAAACAATGCCAGTTTTTCCCTATAAATATCCTCCCTAAAAAATATTTAGAATTTTATTTTTGTCTAGTTTCTAAATACTTTTTTAATTTGTAGGAATTGCCCACTTGACAAATTGGACTGTAATTTTTCCTTTTTTTCAATTTTTTTTTTAATCTGAAAACCAGCAGTCAATTTTGTTTTGCAGTAAACCAGGTCACAGGATAAGATTGGAGAACTTGTTTTCATCCTTTCCTAGTAAGATTTCCTCGAAAATAGCTCCTCTCTTCACTTCTCAGAACTACACTTGCTTAGTCAACAGCTTGAAGATGGCTGCAACTTCAACTTCAAAAGCATCAACATCTCTTTCGCTCAAAGAATACCTCAAACGCTATGAGAACCCTAGCGAAGAGAAGAAGAAGAAGAGTAAGAAAAAAAAGAGTAAAAATCCAACTAAACCTGGTTTGATCCCAGCTGTCCAAGTCTTTGATGAAGACCCTGTTTGGCAGAAACCTGTAAATCTTGAAGAAGAAGGCAAAGACTCTGATTCTGGTGGTAAGGAAGTTTTCAAAACCCTTATCCTCTTCTGTCCAAAATGTTGAATTTCTGACTTATGTTTGTTTGTCTTGAAGCAGAAGAGCAGCCCCAAATTGATGAAGACATTGAAGTGAAATGTATGAAGAGATTGGAAGCAATTCGATCTCGTCGGCCATATGGTGCAATTTCTGAAGATGGAAGTGGTTGGATGTCAGTTTCAGATGCATCTAGAGAATCAAAGGCTGGAATTGAGGCCCCAGATCTGTCACCACAATGCCAAGGGCAAGTTCATCTCGACACACATTCTCCAGAACCTGGGCCACCTGCTTTGGATTCAGTCGGAGAGGATGCTGATATATCGCCACCTCAGTACTTGCAGTTGCACCCTTCAACATCATCACCAGATTTGAAGAGGGACAACCAAGGGAGGCATGACTCACCAGATCTCTCCCCTCCTCGAAGAGGCTTTCGGCTTTCACCAGGACAGGACCTCAAGCCATCAGCATCACCATATGTAAAACGAAGAAGACATGACACAAGAGCTATCTCCCCTCCTCAAAGAGGTCGTCACCATTCACCTGGACATGACATGAAGCCATCAGGTCCTGTGAGCATGAATTCTGATTTGTCACTGTCTCAACATTCTCGTCAGCAGATGGATTTGTTGGATTTCAGAAGGAAGAGTTCAGAGAGACAAGACTCAGAGGACTTCTCACTGCCTTTCCGTCCTCGCCTTTCAGCAGAAACCAGCCCAAAGGTAGCTGGAAGACATGATTCGCTAGACTTATCTCCACCTTGTCGCTCTCGACGTCATTCAACACCTTCAGATTCCACTGGAAAGGAGTTGGAGGGACCCAGATCTCTGGATCTATCTCCCCCTCGGCGCTCCCATCCTTCTAAATCAGATTTAAAGAGGAATAATTCAGAGAGGCCTGAGTCACAGGACCTCTCTCCTCTTCGCCGTGGTCGCAGACATTCACCTGAAATTGATACTTCTCATGCTCCTTCCAAGGAAGACCTTTCTCCCCCAAGGCGTGATAGGCATCTTTCTTCCATCAAAGAAGGTAGGGTGTCAGGATTGTTCTCTAAGCAGGAGTTCAAGGACGAGACTGAAAGAAAGAAGAAGGAGATTTCTGGGTAATTCTCTTGAATTTTCTTTTCCTGTTTCATCTGTTTGCATTATTAATACTGAACCCTAGTTATCAAATGCGAAAGCATTGCCCCCTCTCGATAACATATGGATTATATGCTGCGTCATTGTAATTGGGAAATCAAACTCCATAGGGTTTGATCCTCATGCTAACTGAGGATTCATTGCCAAAGTGATAATTAGGTGGAGAAATTAGTTATCCACTGAAGTTTTGAATGAATACTGTTGTGTCATTTCACAGCAAAGGAATTAAAAGTCCAGGCTTTCTTGCCCTAATTGCCATTTATTTTCTCTCCTCTCTTTTCTCAGTCTTCCTTATGGGGGTTTATTGGGGAACTTGTTTTCTTTCCAATGTAAATCTTGTTGCAAATGAGGCTTGCTTCCTGCCAGTGAGAAGAGGCTAGCTTTGGGGCCATAATAACTGTAGTGTTCAGAAAACCTTGGAGAATGACTGTTCTTTTACTGTTTAAAATCCATATAAATATATGATTTTTAAACTGAGAACAAATTCTTGTGGCACGGATCTTGAAGAAATAGTGTCCAGCTTAAAATTCCTACTGCTTATAAGGAATTCTTTGTATAGCTGAAGCAATTCACTACTTGGTGTGGGCTGAGTGGGCTGAGTATGAATATATTTTTCCCCCCTTCTCCGTTCCTTTCATCTCTCTGATTTCACTTCTTACCATTCTTTCTTTCATTTTCTGGTTCTACTTCTGCAACATGGGCAGATGAACCAGAACCAGAATCAGGTGGTTTAACTTTAACATAACTCTTGAACCAAACTGGGTTGTGTGTATGCTAGGAATCTGAGCTCAACTTCAGGCCAAATACAGTCCAGTTGAGTCGGTTGCAGCTTTGGGCAACCAATCTATCTTGGATATGAGTATTTGCACCATTTATATAAAAGTTAAGTTTACTGGAATTAAAAAAAAAGAAGCTGAGGTAACACCCATTGTCTTGGCCACTCCAATTTTTCTTTGTACGCTGGAAAAGTTGGAGAATTTCTCAGTGAAATCCTTGTCCAAATTACTTCTATGGCATGAAATTTCATCTTTTAGATTTTCCTCTAATATGCTTCAACATCTTAAAGGCCCACCTTTTCAGAGTTCATGATGTTGATTGTGAAGCCAATTAGTAAATTCCTCTGAATTTTGCACTTGCAGATTTCCTGAGATGGATCCTCTTGTAAGTGGTAGAGGTGCAGAACCTGTGTATCGGGATAAGCTTAGTGGTAAGGGAAAAATCATAACGCTGCATTTACATTTATTTCTATGGAATGATTCTAGTTATAATTTGTGCTAATTGTCATGAGGGTTAACTTGAGGCAGTTGATACTCCAGTTAACGCATTTCATAAAAATGTGACGTGTTTGAGGCTATCTATCTATCTATATGAATATATTTGTTTTTTTCATTATTTCCTATTATTTCAGGAAGGCGTGTTTCAAAGGAGGAATTCTTGAAGCCACAACAAGGAGAAGAGAAACCGAAGGTACTGCTCAGATTTTGAATGTAAAATTCTGTTATGAAATTTCTGCTTATTGAAAAAGCTACACAACATTCATACAATTTTTCAGTCTCTTGATTTTGTGTTAATGATTTCTCAAGATTGCAGTGCATAAATTAATGCAAAAAAAAAAAAGAGGTTTTAAACTGCTTGTTGTAGTCCATGTATTTTATTTTCACAATTCCTGATATGATGAGCAAAGATAAGCTTATTCTATACTAAATTGATTTTTATGCAAGATTTTAACTTTTGCAGTAGGATACATCATTGTCAAACTGCCTTGCTTCTCTTCTCTTGGTGGATTTCTTAATTGGAGGATCCATTCTTATATTCTGTGCATGCTGTTTTTTCTGCATTAGTTGTATGATAATGTCATGCATTTAAATTAGCAACCAGCTGTTATTCTTCCAACATGTTCTTGGCCAGGAGAAGAAATTGGAATGGGGAAAAGGTTTAGCTCAGAAGCGAGAAGCTGAAGAAAGGGAGCACGAATTAGAATTGGAGAGGGACAAACCATTTGCACGATCAAGGTAAAATGCATTTGAATTGGGGATGATTATGGCATTTACATGTTATGGAATCATATTTCATGTTGGATAAATTTGCATAGAATGATTTCAAGTGGGGACTTGTTCATTTGTTCTTGATTAAAAATTATTTTTCATCTTTAGATGTAAGATGCTTGTGAAAATTCCACCCTTGGATAATCTAATTTGGTATTTTGGCCAAAACAAAAGGCCCTTAATGGTACCTCTAATTCTGATTACATGTCTTTGACATTTATGTGGAATGGCTTTGGGATTTTGAAAAGGGTTTGCCATTTACAATTGAGAGCTCATTTTCATTTAACATGTAAGGGCCCTTTTGGTTAGATGAAAATGAAAAAAATGAAAGAAAAAAAAATGTTAGCTGCATGGAGGATAGTTTTAGCCATGAAGTTAATTGGGGCATGCGTGCATTTCCATGTGTGTGTTGGGTTCAACTCGAAACCGATTGACCTAATCGTAATTTTGTTAGGGTTGGGTTGAGATTTTCAAACTTTGGGCATATATCTGTGTGAGTGTATGCGTGTGTGTCTGCACCTGTGTTGTGTAAGCTGCTAGGGCCTTCTCCTTTTTAGCCAAAAAAGAAAAAGTATATCTACCTCTGTGTGTGTAGCGACTCTTCCTTTGTTGTCTGGGGCTTCTCATTTTGAAAAACCCCTCAAGAAGGGGAAGCCCTTGACCACTAGGGTGGGGTTGCTACATGATATCTCAATTATTAAATTTTATACACCATTAGGTTGCTTTGATTACCCTAAACTTAAATCTATATCTCAATTGCAGATTTTATATCCCATTAAATTGCTTGTATTACCCTTAAATTCAAATTTTGTTACAATAACTAATTTATATAAGCTTTTATTAGTCACTATTCTAAGCATATATTATTATTATTAAATAAATGCAATTGCTTATGCTCTTACGAGTATCAGATATTAAAACGACTATAGTAAAGTTAGCATAAATCATTTTATATCATTTATGTGGCTTTTTGATAAAAAAATAAAGATTTTTTAAATTGCTGTTGAGTAAGGTCTAATTTAAAATTAACATGATCTATATACTTGAAACAAATTTAAAGCACAAATTTTAAACAGCTCAAAATATTGACCAAATTTGTCAACCCAAAGTCAATAAAAAATTTCAAGGTTGGGCTAGGGTTGCGTTAAGTTTTTTGAAATAGAGTTAGGGTTAAGATTGAGTTGACATTTTTAAAAATAGGATTGGGGGTGGGTTGACTCCAATCCAACCTAACATGATTCAAGTTGCAATTCACCCCTAAAGGTTAATAAAGACAAAATAAATAGGCTTTTTTTAATGGGAAATGCTAATCATGTTGGGGAAAAGTTGGGTTTTTTGGGGATGTGCATATATTGTATAGGAAATGAGAAATTTTCTTTTCCTCAAACAGGCCCTTAGGGAAAAATCCAGTGGACTGTAGGTAGCTTAAGATAACGCTTTTGGAGATCTGTGTTTTTGTGAATTTGTGACCTCTAGATACATCATACCATTCTAGGTTGTCTGTAGAAATCTGACTTGTCTGATGTTCAGGTGGTCACTTGATTGGAAACATATGGGAGGGGGGATGCCATGGGCATTGTGTTTTATATATGCAATCTGGAAGGTTTAATAGCTTTAAATGAAATGGTGTCTAAAAAGTAAGCTGTTTTGCATTTGAAATCATTTCCCTTTATTTGGCTCATTTGACTTGAGTGCACAAACTCCTTTCATTGTTGCATGTCTGCTTAACATTATGGAACATGCTTGATGGCTGATTTGGTTATCATAAACACATCATGGTGAGAATCATGCGAGCCTTAGTGCTTGGCTATTTGGTAAATTACCATATGTGAAACTTACGTGGGCTGGAATGGAGGGAAAAGGTTGAGAAGGACCATTCCTTTGGGGCCTCATGAATGTAGGAATTTTTGGATTCCTGTTTGTCCCATCATTGCAAATCTGTGTTTTATATGAAAATTAAAACAGACTATCATCATTTTATATGTTTGGCCAACATTGCTTTGCTTGTTGTTGCTCGCCTAAGTTTCTACTTTCTAGTGGGCTGATTTTGCTCTCTTGGCTGAGCAAAGGGTGGCAGTTAATGATGTTTTATATTTAAGAGTGAATCTTAGATTCCTTTTTTACCCGCTTCTACAGTTACTTGAATGAATGCTGCGTTCTCCTGAATAAGGGGTGATCATGATGGTTGGAGTGGATGTCTATGCATCATGGTAATCTCTACATAAAGCATTTCATGGTGTTTTCCCATGCACACGTTTTTGATATATACCATTTACTATGCGGTCTGTTTTGCATGATGTGTGTCATTACATCTCTTCCTATAAAACCATATCATCTGCCAAAAAATGTCTCACTAGTATATTTCCCACTTTTTTCATCCATAAAAAAATTGTCTATTAAAGTATATTCTTTACTCTTTTTTTTTTTTCTTTTATTCCAGAGATGATCCTGAACTTGATAAAATGTTGAAGGAGAGAATCAGATGGGGCGATCCAATGGCACACTTGGTTAAGGTAATTCACCTGTTTCTGGCAAGTGATAGTTAATACTAATCAGGAGCAGTTGATTATTATTGATGCTGTTGTTCATTTTAATTTGTATAGGGAAAGCAGCCTGGTCTGCTTTTGGAAGATCTGGGTGATGATGAGAAGATGGAGGAGTCGGGTTTTATTATTCCTCAGGATATTCCAGGACATAGTTGGATTAGAAGGGGAATAGATGCTGCTCCAAACAGATATGGTATAAGGCCAGGGCGACACTGGGATGGAGTTGATCGAAGTAATGGTATGTTCATTTTGATTACTGACTTAAACATTTTCTTTTGTGATGTTTTGTTGGATAATGAAAATTCTATTTAAGAGAAATAGGAAAGACTGGCAGGCAATGCAAGAGGATAGAAGCCAAAATCATAGCATACCAGAGGAATCTGAGAACAATAATGGAGCTCAGAGCAATATTTGGTACCCCCCAGATTTGGCTTGGTTCATTGGCCAAAGCATTGGCCTCTTGTAGTATTGATGAAGTTGTCCATTGCTTCTTCTGGTCCTTTTAAAATCCTACCATTATACTTTCGGCTCCGTTTTTGAAGTTTTATTTGGACCTGATGAATTGGTGACATTTAAGAAACTTCTAAATGAGGCATTTTTTATTCAGTGAAAATATCGAATTGCATTTTTTATAGATAACAAGTTGTGGAGTTCATATTTTTGAGATAAATATCGTTTATGCCATGTTGAAAAATCTCTTGAATTGCATTTCTATATATATATATATATATCAAGTTGTCTGTGTTCTTATCTTTTCTATATATTTCTGAGATAAATATCGATGATGCCCATTTTGAAAAAGCTCTTGTTGTGTGCTTTCATCTCTCTATTAAATATTTTATTTCATCCAAGGCCTACAAATAAGTAACTAATCAGTCTAAATTTTTGCAGGATATGAGAAAGAATTGTTTAAAAGGCAGAATGAGAAGCGAGCTACTGAAAGAGAAGCCTACCTCTGGTCTGTCTCAGACATGTGATGTGTGCATTGTGAATGCTATTTACACCCATTGCACAGTGGGTATCGTCCAAGTCAGTGCTTGTAACAAGCATTTCAGCAGCTTTTTTCAAGTTAACGTGTGGCCCAGTTTTCTGCTTCCTTCACGTCTCAAAATGGGGCATTCAGGGAAGAAAAAGTTTGTAGATGCAAATGGTGCAACAGAAAATCTGTTGACAGCAAAAAGGATTAATGCTAGAAAGATGACAACAGCGATGTCTTGGCCCCTCTCAAGGGAAATGTGAAGTTACATTTACTCTGCTGAAACTATAAATGTGATTAAATGAGAAATTTTGTTACTAGGTTATTGTTTTGCATTGTTTCTTCGTTGAACCGATCACCTGTAGATAGGATCTTCTCTAAATTTAATACTTTCCAAAATGATATAAATTTCTCTTTACAAAACCATGTAAGCTTTGCATGCTAGTTGAATTTGATGTACCTAAAATGAATAAATACCCATACGGTGGGTTGGGACTGGAGCGATATAGATGATATTAGAAAGAGTATATTAGAGTCACTCTCTCTAGTCAATATTATGTGAACTTATGAGCGGCGCAGGCAGTATATTTGGTGAGTTTGTGATTACCTCAAGAGGTGGGTTGAGCCAGCACTCGTGTCTCAGGGCTTTGGAATCCGCATTGAGCTAGGATTGCATGTAGAGGCTGACTGCGTACGCACGCCATACGCTGAATAAATTATAGATCTATAAGTAATACTCATGCCAAGCAATTCCATAGAGGGTAATAGCAGCTACATCCCAAGAAGCATCTGGTCGAGCACAGGTACGATTATAGCTTTTTGTTAAGGAAAATCTACTCTTTGTTTCTTTATTCCGCCGCAATGGTATATTCTTCTTCTTCTTCAAATCCAACAATCACATCGTCTACAATATCATTTAATGCTTCACGACCGGCGTCGAATTTTTGAACCTCATATTACTCTGCCATCTACAATATAGTCTGATAATTCCCAAGGTTGAGCTTATGACTAGCCACAAATATTTGAAAGGTACAAATCTTTTGTTTTGCAGCTTTCTCGTTGTGGTAAAACATGGAATGGTGGGGACAGCGAGGCTAGAGAGCAACAATACAAGACAAAAATGATTGCTTGATGGGTCTTCCACAAGAGATATTACATCGTATTGGATCACTCCACCTTCTAAGTCCAAAGGATGGCATTCGTTTTTCAGCTGCCTGCAAGCTATTGAGATCGCTTGCCCCTCCAATAAGATCCCCAAGATCTCCTTGGCTCTTATTCAGACATAAAAATGATGGAAGCAGTAAATTCTTTGATCCTCTTACAAAATCAACATACACCACCGGCATTCCAGACCTCTCAGTCGCTACATTCCATCATTCAAAATATGGATGGGTGATAGCATCCCAGAATCAAAGCTCATGGTTCTTTTACAATCCCTTCACAAACCAGAGGATTGCTCTGCCAAACTTGCGGACAGCGGTTCAAGGTGTCTCCTTCTCAGCCCCACCAACATCAAGCGAGTGTGTTGCTTTTGCGATTCAGAGCTTTAGTGGTTCTCACGTCGACATATACGCATGTCATCCGGGCGATGAAGGATGGGTTACATTTGAAGACACACCCAATAATTGTAGCCGAGAATTTAGACTAGTTCAGAACAATCCTGTGTTTTACAGAGGGGATTTCTATTCCACGGGACTAGAAGGAAACGTTGGAATCTTTAATCCTTCCACAACTCGAGAAGCCAACTAATAATTTCAAACACAGGAGACTCAATTGCTGTCTGGTTGAATCTGGTGGAGAGTTGTTCTCATTCACCACAGGTTTCGTTGTTAATCCAAGCGCAGTTGTTAATACAGTTCATGTCTTCCGGTTGGATCATCCAAAAATGACTTGGATGAGAGTGGAAAGTTTGGGAGATCGAACTGCATTCCTGAGTCAAGAGACATCAATCTGTGATTCCATGGGCATAAAGGAAATGGAAAATAAGATATATTTTCCAAGTTTTCAACCAGATAGCCCAGACGAGATGGCGGTTTATTCCCTTGGTGCTAACCATTTATTTCAGAACAAAAGCATATGCAAATCGCACTTGGATTGGTCCTAGAGGATACGTATCTGAATTTTGTTATGGTCATTCGATTCCGCAACTAAAATTCGTTTGTACTGTAGAAGAAAATAGTCCAAAAGAACATTGCGGTTTTTTGACGGGAAAAAAAAAGTTACTTAACAGTTGAGAGATCTGAGTTGATCTTTTACCCTTTTGGCCGGTTAGGGCTTGTACTTTGAATTGAATTTG